>JALMQS010000118.1:14437877-14582115 GCA_024734495.1 Forficula auricularia
TTTATGTTTAGTTATATATACATTTAAATTTAGGTATAAGATTGGAGTAATTTTTGGAGACAGACTGATAAGTGAAATTGAGTGGATATTGATGAGGCAGTCCAAAAAAAGGGAAGATAATTTATACTATCTTTTTATTCATAAACCGACGTTTTTTTTTAATGATAATGATGAGAGAAGGAGTTACACCAAAAAGGTGCAACCCCTAAAGGCCTGGGTTGGCCCCTCCATCATGAAAAGAAGAAGAAAGAATGTTATGGGTTGGGCGGACGTTTCGGAGGCTATTCCTCCTTCTTCAGGGTTTTGAAAAGTCAGTGAAGGAAATCCAATGCGACATTACCCTCTGTTTCCTCTTTCAGTGGCAGTAACAATAATATATTGTATTTCATTCTCAGCAGAATTATAATTTAGTAGTGTAAATTATCTTCTTTTTTTGGACTGTCTCATCGATATCCACTTAAAACAAATATAATATTTATAAGAAAATGAAGGTCAACCTTTCCGAAACTATAGTCTCTATTGAACAAAATTATATGTTTAGTTATATATTCACACTAGAGTGTTGCTTTCTAAATTTTAGAGGAAGAAACTTTTTTCTTTTTTACAAATATTTACCATTGAATAAGCTGACGTGTTCTGATGTAGCCATGACTTCGACTTTACTTGACTTGACTTTACCATACAACCTGGCCCCTCACTTATATTTAATATTTAATAAAATTATTTATAATCATGTAGGCGAGGGTGGGTTAGTTTTTACATTTTTAGACTCCTGGGGGCCCACTGATTATATATACAAAATTTGGCTGAGTTTGGTACAAGAGCCTATATTTTCATTTTTTGATCATACACCCCCCCCATTTTTGGTGGTTAGTTTTTGCATTTTTAGACTTCTGGGGTCAAACTGATTATGTATACAAAATTTGGTTGAGTTTGATACAAGAGCCTATATTTTCATTTTTTGATCATACACCCCCCCCCCATTTTTGGCGGTTAGTTTTTGCATTTTTAGATATGTTTAGTTATATATACATTTATATTTAGCTAAATTTTTATTTGTATCCAGAAAAAGGACCCCCTTATTGATTCCTTTGAGAATTTATATAGGTATATATCTATGTCTAATTTTATTTGATAGGTCTACAATCGATCAAATTTTTTACAATTCGTCAATTGGATGGAGAAATCTTGGGAGTTTAATTTAGGAACTTCACCAGTTGTTTGTTGACTTTAAACAGGCGTATGACTCAATAATTAGTCAAACTATGGGAAGCTATGGCAGAATTCGGTATTCCTGTCAAGCTAATAAGACTAGCAATGGAACTGTGCATGGAAGGATCAAACGCCAGAGTTAAGATAGATGGTTTCCTTACCGATAGTTTTTCTATAAACAATGGATTGAAGCAAGGAGATGCACTGTCGCAGCTTTTGATCAACATTGCTCTAGAGAAGTGCATTCGAACCGCCCGACTTAATTCTAAAATTTTTACTTTTGAGGTTACAATGTGATTGGTCAGAACATCTTGACTATTAAAAGAACCTTTGAAAATCTGAAAAAGGAAGCTCAAAACATGGGACTTCAATGAAACAAAAACAAAATATATCCACATGTCCTGAAGACCGAGAAGAAATCTACAAAACATTGTAGTAGGAACTTATGCGTTTGAGGAAGTGAGTGAATTTAAATATATGGGATCTTTGATCTCAGTACAAGGTACTACGTCAGTTGAAGTTAGGGCCAGAATCCAAAACGCCAGGAAATGTTTTTACTCCCTCCTTCTCAGTTCAAAAGTGCTAAATCGTACGTGCAAGATTCTTGTATATACAACCATCATACGTCCCGTTGCCATGAATGGATGCGAGACTTGGCCATTGACAAAGCATGACGAGGAATCTCTTTTGAGATTTGAGAGAAAAATACTGAGAGCAATCTTTGGACCAATTTGGAGCTCTATAGCTTATACAACCAACCAGACATTGTCCGGCTCATTAAGGTCAGGTGACTTCAGTGGGCTCGGCATGTGTTGAGATCAGAACAACATTGCTGTATCAAAAATGTCTAGATGGGAACACCTAATGGAAGAAGACCTCTCGGGCATCAGCTCTTAATCTCAATGGACCAAAACTACGTGTTAAATTTGGTATCGATATTCACACTAGTTTTTGAGCTAGCTCGTCCACGAAATTTGGTAACGCATAGACTAACAGACTAACTAACTAACTAACTAATAGACATTTTGACAAAACAATTATTATCTCGAAAAATATAATTTTTTCGATGTTCACTTATTAGAGCTTTTTTGTACAGCGAAATGCCATTGTTTCACTCAATTTTTTTAATCAAAATTTTGAGATATTTCGAAAAAAAGAAGGGGAAAAAGACTTTTTTTCATGCACGATTACAATACTTGACCATACCCTGTATGGTAAAGTAAAAAAGACATCCAGTATTTATATAATATGTGTACTTATTTACACCAAGCAGAAGCTCTTTTTGATTTATTCCTCATAAACTGAAATACTTATAGAATATACAAAAAAGTGATTTCAAAAAATCATTAACTAATTTAGAAACACCAGAATTTAAATCATTCCTCTAATTCTAACAAAAACTAAACATTTTCTTTATTTATATAGGATTATTTATTTCCATTTATAAAGAGTGATTTGGAAAATTTTATTAATTCAGCATGGGAAGATGAAGAGTTTAAGATTGTCCTCGGTCAACTTAAAGATCAGGTAAGCTGTGTACTTTCTTTTCCACTTTATTTTTAACTAGCTCCAAGGCCCTCCTTCTGCGGCCTTCTTGCTAGCCAGCGGGGCTACGCCCCTGGACATCCACCCTCATACCCCACTCCCACCCACCACACTCCCCGAAACCCACCCATCACCCCTACCCACCCCATCATGCCCAACCTCCGCTCCCACCCCAACACTCCACCCCGCACCCCACAACCTCGGAGCCCCACCACCCTACCGGTAACCCTACTACGCCTCTGGACCCCCACCCGAACCCCCTACTTCACCAACACTGCACCAGCACCCCCGCACCCCACCCACCCCCATGCCTTCCATCCCCGCGCACCACACCCCTGCCTAGCCCCATGTATCCGCACCACCCCCGCTACGCCCTGGACTCCACCCCGCACCACGCCCTGCACCCCACCCTACTCCGCCTCACTCCCTCACACCACCCCCCGCACCCCTACCCTAACCCACCCCCGCACCCAGTTTTTGCTTTTCTAGCCTTCTAGTGACCCACAGATTATGTATACAAAATTTGGTTGAGTTTGGTCCAAGAGCAAGAATTTTCATTTTTTGACCCCCCCCCATTTTGGGTGGTTAGTTTTTGCATTTCTACCCTTCTAGTGACCCACAGATTATGTATACAAAATTTGGTTGAGTTTGGCCCAAGAGCAAGAATTTTCATATTTTGACCCTCACCCCCTTTTTGGCTGGTTTTAGGGGGAATTTTTTTAAACAAAAGTTGTCAGAAATCACATCCTTTACAATCTTGCTCATAATAAAATTTGCCGTATAGTTAATAGTTTAGGATTTATTTGATAATTTTCATTCGTGCACCCCCCTCCCCCAACCATCTTTTGTGGTCAAAATATCAAAATATATATATAGCTATAAACGTAAGTTAGAAGACATCTGATGCAAAAATGAAATTTCATAATAATCCCTTCAGCCGTTTTTACCTGAATCGTGAGCAACTTTTCTCGGAAACATACAGACGTATAGACAGGAATTTTATTGAGGGTGTTTTCGTTCATAACTTTGCTTGAAACGTGTGTAACCAAAATTTGGCTTGATTTGGACCAATGTTAAGAAAAAAACCTTAATTTTATATATATAGATAAATTGATTAATTGAATTTTTTATTTTGGTGGATTAGGTGAGCCAAGATAAAGACCTGCTTCTTGGTGCTGAAAACGTTCCTGAAATCCTTGATGATTCTGATATTGAAGCTGCGAAAAATTCTGTAGTTAAAAATGTATTATGGCAAATGAATTTGGATCGAAAAACAACGCCTTTGAAAAATTTGCAAGCACTTATTTTGAAAAATGGTTTCGAAAATAACCAACTTAAAGGAGAGTGAGTATTTTTTTTATTTATCGCCAAAATCAAAAATATATAAGTACCTATTGTAATTCCCATATGATCACACATTAATTTGATGCATATACAAGCCCGTAGCTAAAGAATGTGCCGCCCTGTTAAAATTTTTAATGGCATACCAAGTATTAAACATTTTCAGATAATAATTAGTAATTGAAAAATGAAATAATCAGTACACTGTAACAAATTTTTCTATTTTACTAGCTACTTATAATAGTACAGAGACTTTTAAACAAAATATGTATTTTATAAAATAATTAATAATACATACAATTAATACTATTAAAAAACCCATTAAACTATTTTAACCAATTGAATATGCAATTTCGAAAAGGGCACATCTCGCATATTTTGTCAAATATGATACACTTTTGCATATAAATGTAATCTAAAAGCCCTGCACCATATAGAGTAATATAGAGTGAAAGGCTACCGTATATCGAAAAAGCGCTCTCTAGCGACTGCACTTAGCAAACTCTTAGTTCTTAAGAGCTATCCAAAGATCATAGAACATTCAAAGCCTTTGTCATAGATAAAAGATACATATCCTTTATGTTATAAATATTTATAAGTGTATTTTTTACTCTTAATAATGTCACCAAAATTTGCACTGAAGAGACTGGTTTCCGCCATTTTATTGCCCAATGGTTATGCCCTTGTCTCGCCAGAGACCTCTGTAACTCGTAAACGCTAAAATATATTGGTTCCTTATGGAGCCTTCCACTCTATATTACTCTATGCCCTGCACCTACTATGCTCAAAAAAGGCACAACTCTGGTATTAATTTTACTGGCCCCAAAATCTAACTCAAAAATAAATTTTATAAATTTTACACTAGGTACTATAGAAAATAATTATTTTTTTTTCATTCCTGAATATTTTCAATTTTCAGACATGTGCCCTTTTCGAAATTACATATTCAAATATAAAAATCTCAACAATATTTTGCCGCCCCCTTCTACCATAGATGCCGTCCTGGGTTGCCGAACCGCTACCGAGGGATTTGTTCATTTACTATTATTCTAATATATGGTAAAATAAATAAACTTCTAAAATTATGTGAAACATTTAATAGAGTGAGAATTAAAGATAAATTGGGAAAAAAGTGAAAACTTTTTTAAGACTTGATGAGCTCTCTGAAAATTTTGGTGATTTGGCAATTTTTTTTTGTCAACCAAGGCTTTAACTAAAAATTAAACTTGACTCAAAGGTGTAGTTTATTAATTCAAACTTGTTTGTCAAATTTCTGCTCTTTAGACCCATCCGTTTGTAAGTTTACTAAATAATTATTCATTTTTTCTTATTTTCTGTATTTTTCATCCTGAAATTCTGACGATTGCACAAAATCTAATCAGTCTTTCATTTTGGAAATACAAACATTTTGGCTCCAAAACCTACGACTTTTCGTTCTTGAGTTATTGTTGTTATCAAAATCGAGACGGACAGACAGAAAAAAATTATTCTGGAAAATTATTTTTACATAAAGAGAAACAAAGAGGTTGTCCTCTGCTTGATGCAAATAAACATACACACACATATATCAAATATACATATGTATATTATTTATTTGTTTGGGACTATAGTTTCGAAGGCTTGGCCTTCATCATCAGTCTTTTTTAATTATAAATATTATTTTTCATGGGGTCAGTATCGCGTGGATATTGAAAATTTTCAAGCCCACCGAAGGCGGGCTCTTATAATAAAACATTCTTATAATTATTTCCTTGTTCCATATTTGACTAAAAAATTGATGGTGAGATTCAATCGCTAGTTTGTTGAAGGGTAGGTAACTGATTGTACCCCTTAAGAGAACTTAATTCTCTATCTACAATAAAGGATTCCAGCGGCTTAGAATCATTCCTATTGTATCAATACTTGTTTGTTAATATTTTACTATGTTTGTTTTTATCTCGAGTCTGATACTAGTATATTTTTTTGCATTTTAAATAATTCAGAGTTCAAATTTATGCTAAAGCAACAATTCTTAA
Organism: Forficula auricularia; assembly: GCA_024734495.1. Lineage (NCBI taxonomy): Eukaryota > Metazoa > Arthropoda > Insecta > Dermaptera > Forficulidae > Forficula > Forficula auricularia. Next base: position 14,443,991 of record JALMQS010000118.1, read on the forward strand.
CTGTTTATAAAATGTTTAACTTCATATATTTCATCTTTTAGCATTTCTTTTTTTATGATAATTGATGCTCTTCCCATTTATATTTTCAAATATATATTTATCTGGTTCAGTTGGACTAGTTAATCAGATCATTATCTTTCTTTCTGTATTAGAATTATTAAGAGATAAGAATGCGTTAAACGGCATATTTATCTTTCTGGCGGATAATCTTCGCAACTTCATTTATGTAACTTTTCTTAATTAAAATGCAAGAAAATGAAATTCAGATTCTATTGATTTCCAATTGTTTCCATTTCTAGGCACTGTTTAATTAATATATAACTCTAAATGATAACTTTTCATTAGGTTGATCAGTTTTTTTCAACTATTGTAAATTTGAATTTCTTAGGTCTTTTTTAAGTGCCTCTATTTTCGATGATCATTTTTTCGGGTGATTTCTTGAAAATTTTCAATATCCACTCGATACTGACCCCATGAAAAATAATATTTATAATTAAAAATGACTGATGATGAAGGCCAAACCTTCGAAACTATAGTCTCAAACCAATAAATATTATATATATACATATTTATATTTGATATGTGAGCTTAAGTTTATTTGCATGAAGCAGAGGACAACCTCTTTGTTTCTCTTTATGATTCAACAACTCTGTTACTCCGGAAAAATAAAAACTTTTCAATTAAATCTATTTTTCTCCACATTACAGTCATTTCTAAACATGAATAAGCGAAATAAATTGATATTTTTTGACTATTACTCCGGATGACCGGCGAGCTTTTTCGCGCCTACGGAATAGGACAATTTGTTTATAATTATAAGAATTGAACCTTGAAAATGTAAAAAGGTATAACTAATTTTGCTATATTTCAGGATTAGCATTTTTAAAATTGACATCGAAAAATCCTTGGAATTTATTATAAATTAAAAACAAAACTAAATTATAATAATTGGACTGCAAAACCAGCATAAAAATAAACAAACATGACACAAGAATTAAATCTGACAACTGGGATTAGACAAGGAATCTCATTTAGTTTATTTCTGTTAACTATCGTATTGAACAAACTCATGGACAGTTAATATAATCAATCATCTGTGAAAAAGAATGGGAGACACTAATTCTCATATTTTATATAACACTCGGACGATGCTGTCCTAATGTCTCAAAATGAGTATGATAAGTAGCAAAGGCTTTTATTTCGTTTAAATAATGCTCCAAAAGAGGCGACTGTGGGTCAGTGGTTAGAGTATCGGCCGCTGGCCTGAAATACGCTGGTTTGAGACTGAGTCTCGCCAGATCAGATATTTGCAGTCACCTCCTCTTGGAGAGCAATGGCAACCTACCAAGAGTATAATTGCCTAGTAACCTCTCCAAACTAGCCGTTAGGAACCGGCGTTAAAAAATAGGTCCCGTATATCTGTGTAAAAACAGCTAAACACACTCAGCACAGATATATGTGGAGATGAGCCGAAACGTCAGGGAGACACCTGATATGGCACTTAAAGAAGAAGAATGCTCCAAAATAATTTCAACATGATCATGAATACTGGTAAAACTAAATGCATGACTTGACTTGTTAAAACATTTAGATGCATATTAGCATATTGCAGTTAATGGAGAGAATAATTGAACAAGACAGCAATAAAACTAATAGGGGATACCTCTCTAGCTCATCCCATATCTGACCCATGTAGAACCGACTTAGCCCTTTCCTTGTATTATAGATATTATACTACCATAGTCTTTGTTCTTGACAAGTTAATAATCGCCACTAAAATCCTGTTTGCGCTTAACTAACGATTTTCTAACGTTATATTATATCCTTTGCTGTCAAATTAGATAGAAATCGAACAAACCAACTCTTTTATCTCTGAGAATTCTAGGGACTGAACTCGCTTCCCGTCTCCGTCTCCTTTAGTTCACGATCTGCCTTTACAGGCATTTTCACTCAAACCCAACCCCTGAAACATTTACTTATCTTTCTTCTTTTCACGAAGCAGGGTTCGTTTAATCCTGGCCTAAAGGAGATGCATCTTCTTGATGTAACTTCTCGCATTAATATCATCTAAAAAAAACTTTCCAACTAGGGTCAAGTTAAGATAAACATATGAATAAATATATATTCACTCTCAAAATTCTTTCTTCTTCTTTTCACGATGGAGGGACCAACCCAGGCCTTTAGGGATTGCACCTTTTTGGTGTAACTCCTTCTCTCATCATTTTCATTAAAAAAAACAAGGGGGCGTATCTAGAAATTTTTGCAAGATTCGATTTCGGTAAGAGTGCTGATCCCCCCCTATAAAATGCTGCGTTACGAACCAGGCGAATATCTAATAAATATAGTCATTATGTTTCAAAAAATTTTGGGGGGGGGAAAAAAATGATCTAAAATTCTGCCTCCTGAGAAACCAGGGCCAAATAGCCCAGTAAATAAAGGGGTTTCAGCTTACATTGATTGCGGGAAAATATTTTTTTTCTAGGACTTGGTATGGTGTAAGGCTAAATCTAAGTTTAGACCTCGAAAGAGTGGGGACAACTTGGTGGCCGAAAAGCCTCGAAATTTTCGGGCTTTTTCCTGTTTTTTGTTTATAACTCGAAAACAGTTCATATTTTGTAAATAACCTTTTCTACAGTAAATTAAAGAGGACAAAAAACAGCCCCCCGGATCACTTGAATATCCCAAAAACTTGCACTTTTTTTGATTTTTTCCCAATTTGACCATGAAGGAGCACGTTTTCGACAAAGACCACTCTATACATGTTTAAACTAGATTCACACAATTGCAAACAAAGTTTCATCTTAATTGGATAATGGTAACCCGTGCCACAATGAGGTTGAAGTTTTGAAAAACTGCAATTTTGTGCAAAAAATTGCAGTTTTTCTTTCATAAAATGAAAACCATTCATCCTAAAAACTTGATTCCTATCTCATTCTCTATGAAATTTTATTTACTTGAACGTTTACTTGGACCAGTTTTTTGATACTCTTAGATTTCTAGATATCCTACATTTCCACGGGCAAAGGATATGATCCGAATCCTCAAAAACCGTCATGGAAAATTCTGGATATCTATAAATCTAAAGGCCCAGTGCTGTAATGTCGCAAAATAAATGCTTTTTACCACCAACACAGGGTAGATGGTAAATGGAGGGGACTGGGATGGCCAATCCAGATGCAGGCACTGAAAGTGACCACCATTTGATTGGCCCATTCCATGGCTCCATTTACCATCTACCGTTTGTTAGTTGGTAAAAAGCATTTACTTTGCGACATACAACCGGCCCTAAGAGTTTTTATCAAAAAGTGGTCCAAGTAAACGTTCTAAGTCAACAAAAACTTTTCGAGTAGAATGGGAATAAAAATCAAGTTTCTAGGATGAGTGGTTTTTAATCTTATAAAGGAAAAACTGCCATTTTTCGCAAAAAATTGCAGTTTTTCAAAACTTCAACCTCATTGCGGCACGAGTTACCATTATCTGATTAAGATGAAACTTTGTTTAAATTGTAGCAAATTTAATCTAGTTTAAAAATGTATAGAGTGGTCGGAAACGTGCTCCTTCATGGTCAAATCGTGAAAAAAATCGAAAAAAGTGCGAGTTTCTGGGAAATTCAAAAGTGATCCGGGGGGGCTGTTTTTTTGAACCTCATTAAAAATCGTACTACTGGACCAATTTTGCATTTTTTTCTTAATCGACGCGAAATTTTGTCCTCTTTAATTTACTATAGAACGGTTATTTACAAAATATGAAGTGTTTTCGAGTTATAAGCGTAAAAACTGGAATAAGTCCGAAAATTTCGAAGTGTTTCGGCCACCAAAAGTTATCCCCCAGCATTTTTCGAGGTCGCAAACTTAGATTTGGCATACCCACAGCATGCGAAAAGATCCTAGAAGCACAACATTTTCCCTCAATTAATGGAAGTCTGAAACCACTTTTTGGATCCTCTCATTTACTGGGCTAAAAGCCCATGATCACAAGATGACGAATGGATTCATAAAAGACCTAATATCTGAGAATAAATTAAAATAAATAAATAATATTGGAGAAAATTCTCATTGTTTGCTTCTTAAAAATCGACAACTCTTGGAAAGAAAACTTTTTAATTTAATACAATTCTATATGCCAATATTTTAGCTCTCACTCCGATAAATGTTTTATAGAAAAATTTTAACACCTTGTTCATAGTGTATAGGTCTAAAGATAAATTAAATAAAGTTCAAAAGCTTGGAAATATGCTATTACAGTGTTATTAATGACCAAAAACTCGATTTATTCTGAACAATATATATTTTAAGGTCGATCCTGAAGTTTCAACATACTTAAATATTTTGAATGAAATAGAAAAAGAAAAATTAGTAGACTCAGTTTGGGCATACATTTTTTTCAATATAAAGTATTTGTAATTTTAGGCCAGAAGCAGAGTTGTTAAAGTTAGGTTTTTAAAAACATCTAGATACAAATACAAATTTTTCGAAATTACTTATAGATTCAGATATAGTTCCTTGCAAAATATCTAGATACAAGATTCAAAAAATTTCAAGTTCTTGAATGTTTTTGACAAAGGACTTCAGTATTATTTTTCATTACTAACAAAATTTATTTAAAATGCTTAAATTATACCAAACTACATAAGAAATAAATATTAGAATTTGAATATATAGGGTGATTGACAAATAACATAGATTATTAAAAGGGTTTTGGGGTTGGATATTTTCTTAAAAAAATTTATTGGCTTAGCTCTTTAAGATTAATTTAAATAAAATATTCTAACATCTAGTTTTTGAATTTTTATGAATTTTTTTTAAAATTAAGATGACCAATTTAGGGTTCAAAATAAAAACTAATTAAGGAGGTTCTTTCGCGACAATCCACACAAAAAGTTTTAGCCTCGTAACCACTCTATAAATATGAACGGAACTAAAATTTTAGGTTATGTTTTTTTAACGTGACTGTCCATACACACTACGAAATCTCGATATGGATACACACATACTGGCCGGATCGTTTCCAAGCCATTGTCCTTATATCCCATCCACTAAAAATAATCGCCCAAATATGTTGGTTTTTTTTTTTTTTTATTAATAATACTACGTGGTAAAAATTTCAATTTTTTTTAAGTTACTCTGAATATATTATTTTAACAAATATTAGTTTTTCATCAAGATGGTGAAAGTCTTTCAATGAAAAAAAAAATAAAATAATGATCATAACCCCACCCTTTCCCTATCTACCCTATGTTAAAAATGTCATTTTTAATTTGCAATTATTTCATGTTTGGTGTGGGAAATCGTCTTCAAATTTTAACAGTATGTGTATTATGCTTTTAATGGCTTATATTCCAAGTTTCAAAGACTCCTTGAATTTTTGCATTTGTGAAAGAACTACCTTAACATCACTGGCCAGAAAGTATTTGATCATTCCACATTTTTCTAAAAACTCCTTGAACCTCTTTAAAGACTATAGTTTCTATTACAAAAAAAGACATTTTTTCCAACGTAGTGCTGTTGAATTAACATTTAGATAATTTAAAATAATATTTTCATTTTTTTTTGTGTCATCTACCTTATTGTATTTTCATGCTTCAAGTGTACATATAAAATTTCATTTGTAACATAAAAGGGCAAACTATATGAATTCAAATGTGTGACTAAAATTAAGACATGTTTTAATTTATTTAAGATAAATTTATAATTGATTGAGTTATTTATTTATTATTTTTGTCTTAGATTAAAAAAATAGTCCTTTTGGGCTTGGTGCATTTGAGACTTTTTTTATTAAATTGCCGTTTTGTTTAATTTTTTTCATAAAAATAATATTCTTTTTTCAGTTAATGAAAATGTTTATCGAAAATCATATCCATATTCGCCATATTGATATACTCTAGCACTTTGAGAAAGATTGGAATGCAGCACAGTCATTTCACGATTTTTTGGCGAAGGACAATCAGCAAAAGCCAACTTGATTGATGGTTCAAGAAGATCAAATCAGGCGATACAAAGGTTGCAGATGAAGAAGGAAGAGGTCGAGCATAAAATTTCGACGACCAGGGACTTTTGGCAGCCTTGGAAGAGGACGAAAGCCTGATAATCAGAATGTTGGCCGAAGACTTCAATGTGGACCATTTGATCATCGTTCGCCGTCTCAAAAAGCTCGGAAAAATATAGAAATTGGCTGGATGGGTTCCCCACGAACTCTCCGACAACAACAAAGCCAAAGGTGTACGAAATTTCACTAATTTGGTGCGATATGAGTAAACTTCGTTCCTGAAGAATTTCGTCACTAGGGATGAATAGTGGTTTCCCTTCAAAAATGATAAAAGAAAGAAGTTTTGTTTTTTACGCAAAGGAATACCGAAAGGCGTCCACTGTAATAAGACAATGCGCTGTGTGCCTTTTTCCAACTTTGCTTTTGCTAATTGTTCCTTTTCCAAAAATTGGTTGAGATTCGCGAAATGTCTGTGGTACATTCCAACCTTTCTCGAAGTAGTAGAACATATCAATATAGCGAATTTGGATATGATTTTTAATACCCGTTTTCATTAACTGAAGAGAGATTATTTTTATGAAGAATTTTTATAAAGAAAAAAAAATCCGCGCATTATTTATGCACCAACCCAATATTATTTATCATGATAAAGGCGTTGATGGCTTATGTATAATTAATTTAATGTTGCTGTGAGGTATGTTGAGCCCTTCTGAACCTGGTGTAATGTTCAAAATGAAGACAAGAAGATATTTTATTCTGGTTTGAATAAATGTAGATGGATTGTCTTGTGTAGATGTTTTATTTTCAAAGTGGTTTCGGCGGAAACTCTCCACCATAGAGTAATATAGAGTGGAAGGCTCCATAAGGAGCCAATGTATTTTAGCGTATACGAGTTACAGAGCTCTCTGGCGAGGCAAGGGAGAAACCATTGGGCAATAAAATGCCGGAAACCGCTCTCTTCCGGGCAAATTTTAGTGACATTATCAAGAGTAAAAAATACGCTTATATATATATATAACATAAAGTGTATGTATCTTTTATCTATGACAAAGGCTTTGAATGTTCTATGATCTTTGGATAGCTCTTAAGAACTTTTCGCCCTGCAATCGTTAAAGAGGGCTTTTTCTATATACGGTAGCCTTCCACTCTATATTACTCTATGCTCTCCACCATCATCAGTCTAAAAGTAGACAATGAAATCAAAATAAACAAAAATGCAAAGTTAATCAATTAATTGTAAGTCAACCAATAAAAACATATCAAATGTATTTTCATGTAATTTTCATGGTTTTCAATACCAGCTTTATATATTTTTATATGTATTTTGTTTTGGTTTTCAATGCCAACTTTGCATTTTTTCTATTTACTTTATTTTTATTTCATTGTCTTACTTTTAGACTGATGATGGTGGAAAGTTTCCGACGAAACCGTCTCGTGCTTTGAAAATAAAACATCTACACAAAACAATCCATCTACATTTATTCAACCAGAATAAAATTCCTTCATTTTGAACATTACACCAGGTTCAGAAGGGCTCAACCGAGGGGTGAACCGCGATTGAAATTAGGTGTACACCGTCTTTGGAATTACTTTGGAATTCATTAGATAATCTATTGTCTTCTACTTGGAAATGAAAGTGGAAGTGAAAGTAGGTGTACACGATTTTAGGTCGCGGTTCACCCCTCGCCTCAACATACCTCACAGCAACATTAAATTAATTTTTTATCATTTTTTATTATTATTTATTTATACCATTTATTTTTTTAAATGAGTTAATTCGTAAATATAAATAATCATTTTATTGTAAAAACAATTTTAAAAATAAAAACTTTCACTTATTGTAGATAAAAATTAAGAAATATTTAATATTTTCTGAAGATTTTTTCCGGATTCTATAATTGCTTTTAAAAAATGGAAAGATGAAGGGAAAAATTTATATATTTATTCATCAGGAAGCATCGATGCACAAAAACTTCTATTCAAATATTCAACAGAAGGAGATTTACTTCATGTAACGCATGAAAATTCAATTTTCTCTTGATTCCATCATTTTTACCATATTTACTTGTTTCTTTTTTTTTAGTTGATCAGTGGACATTATGATACGAATATTGGATCAAAAATAAAACCTGAAAGTTATGAAAATATTTTATCCAGTCTAAATCTTAAATCCACTGAGATTGTATTTTTTACTGATGCCGTGAGAGGTATTTCTACATTAGATTTTATTTAACTATTAAAGTTGTTATCGGGAATTAAGGACTATATTTTTATTCAGATAATTTATATTTTATTGCCAACGTTTCATCAACTTTGTTGGACTTCTTCAGGGCTCAACATAGGTTGTCTTCCCTGCATATTTGTTATTTTTATAATTATTCTTTCTTAAAAACATAACAAGGCTATGGACATTAACATCAAATCAGATTGAAATTTTTTTTTAAACTTAAGATAGTTGTTTCGCGACAATACTAGCAAAAAGTTAATGCTAGAGTATATAGAACAGACAATAAAGATTCATAATTCATAAACCCAAAACTTTTTGCTGTTTATGTACCACTACTAGCCAATCCCGTGCTCGTTTGACAAATCTGGCAACACTGTCCGAGCTTGTATATATTTTATCATAGAAATGTCAGATAAAGTACATTATAAAGGGAGATTTATAAAACAAAAGTTCTTAATAAGCGATTGAAAGCTGTTGCGACAATGGCTGAAGCGAAAAAACGTCAAAAAGTACTAAAGTTAACCCACTTTTAGGTTAAATAAATGCGTTGTTGCCAGCTTGTTTTTAGTGAATTTTTCATTATACATTTTTCATTATTTATTAATTATTATCTCAGAAACTGTGTTGTAACTATGAATTAAAATTTTCTTAAAAATGTATTAGTTATTGTTTAATGTTGGTTTAGTTTTTTATAACAATGGTAAGAAGAGTTTCTTAATTATAATTAAATATGTATGTAAACTTTCCGATATCCCGTATAGTGCAATGTATAAGAGTCTGAAAAACTCTATCTTTGGAATTAATATCTCCGGAACTATATTGTTCATAAATTTCGTTTAGCGCCCAATCGATGCAGAAGTATTTAATATAATAATCTCTCTAAATTTCAAAAAAATCCTAAGAAAACTCATATGATGAAACAACTACCTTAAAAACTTAAAAAAATTTCAATCTGATTGATGTTAATGACTTGCTTTGCTATGTTTACTAAGAAAGAATAATTATAAAAATGACAAATATGCAGGGAAGTTAACTATTTGAGCCCTGAAGAAGTCAACAAAGTTGATGAAACGTTGGCAATCAAATATAAATTATCTGCATAAAAAATATAGTCCTTATTTCCCGATAACAACTTTAATAATTTAATCGATGGACATAACTAATCAAAATGAAAATTTTATTTAATTTTTCTCTATGTGTTTTCTTGATAAAATCTTGAAATCGAATTTTGATCTACTTTTCCTAGCTAATTTTCTTGTAATTTTGCAGCAATACTTATTTGTATAATATAATACTAGTATAAGCAAACTCAAATACCATAATTGAAGGGTTGGTTCAAAAATTATAATTCTAGGCCCTTTGTCTCATCTAGACCAAATTTTACAGTTACTTTTTTAGGACCCTGTGCAACTATTGGTGCATACATCAGTTCTAAGAGGCTCCAAGTATGAATGTTTTCTGTGAGTGGACGGTGGTATTTAAAGATAAGCACGAGGCCCTTGTGCTCTGTTTGTATGAATATAGAATGAATCAATAGTGCATATATCAACCACCATTGTAGTTAGGGAATTTTCCTAAGGGGGGGGGGGGGGCAGCCACACTGGTGGCGCCAGGGTTGAGCCAGGTGTGGCGACCGCCCAACCAATTTTTGTTGAAAAACTGCAATTTTTTACAAAAAATTGCAGCTTTTCCTTCATAAAATGAAAATTACTGATCCTAGGAACTTGATTCCTATCTCATTCTGTAGGAAATCTTATTGACTTGAACGTTTACTTGGACCACTTTTTGATAAAACTCTTAGATTTATAGATATCCAGCATTTTCCATGACGCATTTGAGGATTCGGATCATATCCTGTCCGGAAAATGTAGGATATCTATAAATCAAAGAGTTTTAACAAAAAAAGTGGTCCAAGTAAACGTTCAAGTCAACAAAATTTTCTAGAGAATGAGATAGAAATCAAGTTTCTAGGATGAGTGGTTTTCATTTTATGAAGGAAAAACTGAGATTTTTTGCAAAAAATTGCATTTTTTCAAAATTTCAACCTCATTGCGACACGGGTTACCATTATCTAATTAATATGAAACTTTGTTTAAATTGTAGCAAATTTAATCTAGTTTTAAAATGTATGGAGGCTTCTTTGTTGAAAACGTGCTCCTTCATGGTCAAAATGGGAAAAAATCGAAAAAAGTGCGAGTTTTGGGGATATTCAAAAAGTGATCAGCTGGGGGCTGTTTTTTGGATCCCCATTAAAAATCGAACTACTAGACCAATTTTGCATTTATTTTTTTTAATCAACGCGAAAAATTTTCCTCTTTAATTTACTATAGAACGGCTATTTATAAAATATGAACTGTTTTCGTATTATAAGCGAAAAACTGGAAATAGTCCTAAAATTCGAGGTTTTTCGACCGCCAAAAAGTTGTCCCTCAGACTTACGAGGTCGCAAACTTAGATTTGGCATACCCACACCATACCAAACGTCCCTAAAAAATATTTCCCCGCAATTAATATAGGCTGAACCCCCTATTTACTGGGCTATTTGGAAAGATAATTTTTTTTGAGATCTACATTCTTCAATCTGTATTGATTTTTTAAGAATTAAATTAATCTCATAGCATAAATAGTTATTGAGATATTGACTCGATTTTTCTAGGAGAGAAGTGCCCCTCTTGCCCCCCCCCCCCCCCCCTTAATTACTCACATGTCAACCACTCAAAGATAGGGGGGTGCGTAGGGTGCGTAAAAATTATAATACTAAGCTCTTCTTCTGATCTGAGTCAAATTTTATACAGTTACTTTTTAGGACCCTGTGAAAACTATTAAGGTCATATCCCCCCCCCTAACATTCTCCCCAGGAAACTCAAATGTGGGACCCCCTCAATAAATTATTTTTCAACAAAGAATTTAAAATGGGCTTGGTGCGTACTGGATATGCTAATTTTTTTAATGAGGATGAATGAAATTCAATTGCTTCTTTCCAGTAATTTTTACCAATTCAAGTGGTTTATCCAAATATTTTATAATCTCTTCTCAGTTGAAACTGAAGGACCAGAATAAAAGCGAGTGGGTTCATAGGGCATTAATTGTCTGATAATTACAGATGTTAAAATATTAAGATGAACCCGATTAACTCGCTGATATTCTTGTCCTCGCAGTTTCCACTGAGGAAGAGATGCCATAGTGCTCTCGAAATATTTGGATAAACCTTTGAATTACCTAATAAAAAATTACTGGAAAGAAGCAATTGAATTTCATTCATCCTCCTTTGAAAAAATATTTTTCATTTAACATTTTTTAATCGCGTGGTCCGGGGCTGCAATCATTGGTGCATATTTTAATTACCAAAAATGAGCGATAAAGAATTAAATTATAGACCCTTTCTTTGTCCACCTTGACTACATTTAACATAGCGGATATATTAGTGCAAAAATCAACTACTCGATATTCAATTCTTGTTAACTGACTTCAAAAAAGGAGTAGGTTCTCAATTCGACTGAATTTTTTTTTGTATCTACGAGTATGTTACCTGATTTCTTCACCAATTATGAACCGATTTCGATGATTTTTTTCCCATTTGGTTCAGTCTACTTCCCGATTGGTCTCGTTTTTCTTTCATTGATATGTATGTTCAGACATAACTTCTTTGTTTATCGACCGATTTCGATGATACTTTTTTTATTGGAAAGGGGGTACTTTAGGGGTGGTCCCATATTAATTTGGTCAAGTTCTGATGATATGATTAATGAGGAAATAACGTAAATCTCCAATTCTTATAAACAAATAATCGAAATTATAATAAATAAAATCTTTTATAAAAAAAAAACAATCTTAAAACGTTCATTTAAAACCCGCAAACGTTTCGAGAGTATTTCTATATTTATGAATTGAATTTTTTTTATCAGTTCCTGATTCATTCGCCTTCTCCTACGAGATGCATACAAAATATTATCTTAAGTCACTATTAATAACATCACTAAAAAAAGAAAAAGAAAAATAATTTCTATGAAAAAAATAAAACTGACTTCAAAAAAATTAAATGCATCAAATAAAATAAGAATAACTCAAAAATAAAATAAAATGCACTAAAAGGTATAAAATAATTATCTAATTTATTTACAACTAAACGACGAAATTTTTACATGAAATGACTTTTTGAAGTCGGTGCTAAACAAACTATATAAGCGAGCTTACTCGCCAAACGTACTAAGTAAGATCCGTCGAGTGCGATTCATAAAATGTATATTTTTGACACCGACTTCAAAAAGTGATTTCATGTAAAAATTTCGTCGTTTAGTTGAAACTAAATTAGATAATTATTTTATACCTTTTAGTGTATTTTATTTTATTTTTGAGTTATTCTTATTTTATTTGATGCATTTAATTTTTTTGAAGTCGGTTTTATTTTTTTATAAAAATTATTTTACATTTTAAAGACTAAAATCCGGATCCTTTTAACTTTATATTTAATTTAATTTAGTCATTTGAGTAAGCACATTTTTAATGTACTAAAGAAAAATTTGTTTTTTGCTTTTAAGTTTGATATTTAAAATGTTTCTCATTTCTTTTTTCTAGAGGCAGAAGCTGCTTCTCAAGCTGGCGTTAAATCTATTTTGGTACATCGAGAAGGAAACGCACCTCTTTTTATTGAAGATAAAGAACGATTTATTACCATTGAATCTTTTAATGAATTATTCTAAAATTATTTGATATTTCAAATTTATTATATTAGAATTTTGTACAATTTTTTTTTTCATTTTTATTTAATTATAAAATAGGATTTTATATTTTTCTAAATGAAAATGATTTTAACCTCTTTATTTTTTTCCTGATCACAATTCAATTTAAGTTTTTATTTATATTTTTCATTCGGAGCCAAGTTATAGGAAGGTAAAAGATTGGAATATCCAGAGACCATTTTTACAAGCGAATTTTCATTTAACGAACTATGATGATCCTCGCTCTTCTCTTCTTCTTCTTCAATAAATTGGATCACTTGTTTTCCCTTATAGCAATATAATCAAAATCAAATATGGGCAAAAATGATTAGTTATGTGTAGAGACCCGATTTTTATGCAGTAAAAACTGCCAAAAATTATCTTTAGATTATTATGTCTACGGTCACTTAAAATTGATTTATACGATGAAATGAAGCGGTCCACATCCTTAGATGTAATGAGGGCAAATTTAAAGGAATTATATATATATTTCTTCATTTTTTTTTCATTCTTTCTCCGAAAATTTACTTTTAAAAAACTATTTGTCCCGAAATAGGCAATATTTGACAAAAAATCCTTCATATATGCAATTATATGCAATATTACTCAAATATTCAAAAATATGCAATATAAAATTTAACCCACAATATCCTAGATGCATGATTCGGATAGAATATTGCTCCCCTGGGTCGTATGTGGCGGAAAACAAAATATGTAATTGCATAGGAATCCGGTCTCTAGTTATGTGTTATGTTAAACTTAAATAATTGAACAACTATTTTACACATTCCATTACATATTATATACCCATATAGGAAGAAATCAAAGAAGGCATCTTCTGCCTGATGTAAAAAATTATAGATTCTTAGAAAATCATAAGATGATGTCATCTATTAAATCCGATGGAATGGAATATTTTTTATTATATGTCATAGGGGTTGTTTTTCACCCCCTCGGGAATCAAACCCGAGTGTTTTTCCACATCAGAACTGGCGGGTGAAAAAAAAATGAAACATTGTCGAAATGAAAATTAGAACAATTTTTCTTTTATTGTCCAAATTCTTAAGAACACTATAATCAACTTAATGTTATTTTTAAGTCAATTTTTATTTTTCAATACGTTTGTGAATATGTTCATTTTTTATTTTTATCCGAAATTAAAACATATGAGTGTACATTGTTTACCATTTTAAAATATTGATAAAAATATTTTGTTTGATATCTCATCCTATATCAATTTCAAAATGTAATTATCAAGCTCAAATTGGGAATAGGGATTATTGATTGTCATTGAAAAGTTTTTGTTTTGCCGAGAGTAGCAGAGTTGTTGATTCACAAAGAGAAACAAAAAGGTTGTCCTCTGCTTGATGCAAATAAACATAACACATATATATGGAAATTATATATTTATATATATATTATTTATTTGTTTGGCAATGTTGTATATATATTATTTATTTATTTGTCAATGTTGTATATATATTATTTATTTGTTTGTCAATGTTGTATATATATATTATTTATTTGTTTGTCAAACAAATAAATAATATTGATACAGATATATAATTTCGATATATATGTGTGTATGTTTATTTGCATCAAGCAGAGGACAACCTCTTTGTGATTATTGATTGTCATTGAAATTGATAAATCCCATTTTGAAATTGAAAAGGTATAGTTATATACCCATTTGATTTACCTGAAATTTTAAAAAATTCAAATTATAATTATTTAAATTAAATTAAAATGATGTCAATTGTGAAGCTGTTTGATGAAGAAATAATATATGCTTATTAGTCTTAGAATAAGTGTGAAAAACCAAATATTATATCATGAATACAATTTTATAATTCTACAACATGTAATTTTGGAAGTAGAACAAGATAATCCTAGTATTATGATATGTGTATATTTGTATTTATTTATATTTATTTATATATTAGTGATGTAACGAATATTTGCAGTCTTTTAAATATGCATTGGCTTTCGCAAGAAACATGCGAATATTATAATATATCAAAAAAATCAAATGAAAATCTATTAAAATTGATAATTGTGAAGCATACTATAGTAAATTTTTTTTAAATTATTATTTTAACTTATCTCATCAATCAACAAATATAAAATAGAAATCAATCTCAATGAAGCTTACTTTAAATCAAAACAATAAATATCAGAATGCCAAGTAAAGTTTTGGCGCCCGTTGTAATTACAATACATGTAATGTACATGTAATTACAATAAAATTTTTTATTATAAAGAGAATAAAAGTTAATTATTTTGATTAGTTAAATCCATCGATTAAATTATTAAAGTTGTTATCGGGAAATAAGGACTACATATTTTATGCAGATAATTTATATTTTATTGCCAACTTCCCTGCATATTTGTCATTTTTATGATTATTCTTTCTTAGTAAACATAACAAGGCAAGTCATTAATGTGGGAAATTATTTTAATGAATTTTCTTAATTTCTGTTTTATTAAGAGCATATGGTTAGCACGTGCCCAGTCAAGGGATTACGGCCCGTTGTCCTTTCGAAGGGCCACCTTCTGGGTTCTAGGCCCTGTATAGATCGCCGACACTATTAGGCTAAAAGCATGTCATAAATATTATTATGACAACTTGTTTTGAAGGGGTGTCGAAACAGAGTGCATATGGTCAATCTCCCCCACCAACTAATATGCATGTGTGAATGTCAGTTGATTCTTAAGTTGTCAGTTGAAAACTTGAGTTGCTTAAAGATGGTTCTTGATTTAAGTAACCCATTACGATGTATTAATTAACGATGTTTTAAGATGATTTGCTCCTAGACAAAATATGTAAACCCCCTTTTTGTAAACAAATACTTTTACTTATAAATACGTGTGTTATTTGACCCCTACGAGCCAATTAAGTGAACTCCTCCTACATTAACATCAATCTGATTGATGTTAATGACTTGCCTTGTTATGTTTACTAAGAAAGAATAATTATAAAAATGACAAATTTGCAGGGAAGTCAACAAAGTTGATGAAACGTTGGCAATAAAATATAAATTATCTGCATAAAAAAATATAGTCCTTATTTCCCGATAACAACTTTAATAATAAAAGTTAATATTCTCATTTTCTATATTCGTATTACGTATCCCATAGCTTTATTATTATTTCATAAAGCAATTGCATTTTTTCATTGATAAATTAAAAAGTCTCCCGAAACGTTTGAATGATTTTTATTTATTTATTTTTTTTTATAAAGAAAAGTATTCATTTTATATATTCGTTACATCATTAGGGTGTATTACTGTTTACTTGAAGCAGAGGAAAGGGATGGCGGAACCGTGGGGTCAGGGGGCTGACTCCCTCTGGGAATTTGTCTACGTGGTCAAGGGGATCAGCGGACCTCTTAAAGAAATTTTACCGTTACTTTACCCAAAAACAACTTTGTTGCCAAATTGTTGGTTGTAAAATTAATATTAATTTATTACCTTTGAACCTAAACTCAAGCATTATAACTACAAACAAAAAGTTGAACTCTTTTTTCTTTCAATTTCCAATTAAACCACAGCTACAAACTGCTTAAAAATGGGTTAAATTGTACCATGTAAATTTCCTTGGGGAGGACCCCACCTGGTCTAAGATCTTTCCACCGTGCTTGGCAAAGGACATACTGTATTAAATTTAGATTATATTACTTACCGATTTGAGATCGTCAACCGCTTGACGACTCGCCATTAATAAAGGTTTATGTTCTTGATATGTTACTTGAATCAAATATAAATTAATTGTAATTTGATCAATTTCATTCATTGTATTTTGAAAATCCCTCAGTAGATTATTATATGTAAGTAGACCTGATTCGTCTTTTAAACAAAGTGTCTGATATTGATGATCTCCTCGAATCCTAATTAATTTATTAACTTTTTTCCGAAGTGTAGTAATTTCATTATCAGCATCGGTTAATGCATTTTCCAGATCCAAAATATCATCATTTTGTGCGAAATGCCTTTCACGCATATGGGCCATAATTTGTACATCTCCCCGTACTTTCTCTCTTAATCGGACCATCTGTTCAATCCTCTCGTCAATTTTATCCATAAAATTATTAAATTCTATTTGCATCTCTTCATAATCCATTAACCGTAAATCAGGCCCAATGGATTCTAGAGCAAGCCTTTTATTTTCAGCTTCTTTAATTTTTTCTTTATATTTAATTGAAGTTAATCGAATTTTCGATAACTCCCATGCTTTTGTTCGTTTATAATTAACAAGCGTTCTAACAGTGGTGTCGGAAATTCCGCTACTCTGTTGAGTTATCATGAGACCAACTTCCAATTCTCTATCCAATAATTCTTCAAATTTTTGTTTTGTCTCTTCTTTGGCTTTGGTTTTCTGACTAGTTAATTCTTGTACTTGATCATTGATCATAATTTTTGTTTCTGTCGTTTCTGAATCTAACTCTCTAAATGCAATTAATTTTCTTTCATACCGATCTTCCAGATCCGCTGGGGCTGCCACTTCCTTATAGGCATTTTCCATATGTCTTCTTTTAAAATGTTCAGCTAATCTTCGTTTTAACAAATAATTCCTTCTTCTTGCAATATATCTTTCATTTATTAATGTGGTATATTCTTCGATCAATGCTTCTCTATCTAATGGTACTTCGACTTCAGTAATTCTCGATTCTTCTGATTCTTGTTCCTCTTCGAAAATTCTATATTGTTCCAGCATACCCTCTTCGCTTGGGGCACCCCCTATTTCATCAATGATTTGCGCACCAAAATCAATATCCTCTGTTTCTTTTTTTTCAAACAATTGCAAAACGCTCTCATCTGGTTTCGTGATCTCTTCTATTTCTTCTCCTTCTTCAGCAGATACAACTACTACTGTCTCTTTTCCAATTCTTTGTTGTGAAACTCCTTTTAAAAGCGAAGTTGTATCTAATTGTTCAAACGAATCTTTCTCACTGATAGAAATATCATCAATAGCCAAAATTTCCTCCTCTTCTTCAATCTGATCGCTATGAAAATCAACTGGGATCTCATCGATTCCTGGCACGCTTGGTAGTCGTAATAAAGCTTCCAAAGTCTCCTCTTCGTTATCTTCGCCATATTCCTGTTGAAAATATTTATGATAATAATTCCAGTCTTTTTCAGATTCCAAATTTTCCGATTTTTCAGTTTTTTCTGAAATTTGCTCACTTTCTTTGTCTAAAACTTGTTCATCGGTTTCCTTTTCTTTATGTAAAATTTCTTCACCATCAAGTTCATCGAATTCGTCAACGACTGCTTCTTCTTTATCAAATACCTCTTCTTCATTAACGATTGTCTCTTCGTTTTTAACGCTTGCCTATAAAGAATTTGAATCAACCAAGTTTCGTAAATATTTAATTAAATTGCTTACCTCTTCAGACATTTTGTTTATAATGTTGTTTACATTTAATAATAAAAATTTATATTTTAAACATAAATACCCAGATCTCAAAGCAAACCTTATAACAAATTGAGTAATACATGTGTTCTTAAGGGAGTTCGAGACTGCTTAACTATCTAGTGTGATCTTCGAAAAAATCTTTTGTATTTCTGCAGAGTGACAACGTCACACAATGAAAAAATTGTTAATAATGAGGTTAATTTCGAATAAAAATCCTTTCTTTTGATAAAATTAATAAAAATAATATTGATAAA
The DNA here is from genome assembly GCA_024734495.1 of Forficula auricularia. Lineage (NCBI taxonomy): Eukaryota > Metazoa > Arthropoda > Insecta > Dermaptera > Forficulidae > Forficula > Forficula auricularia. Next base: position 14,462,590 of record JALMQS010000118.1, read on the forward strand.
TTTTTTCTCATTATAAAAACATTTATTTTAAACAAAAACGATTTCAACATATACAGTTGGAATTCTACACTAGTGCACTTGTCATATTATGTTGGCTGCAAATAACTTTTTTATTTTTAAATTTATGAATAACTAATTAATCTAGACTGTCAAATCTATTGAAAAATGTATCATTCGATTCATAAAAGTTGAATTATTGATCTGCATAAATTTGTTGAAAATGATATAATTTGTATAGAAATTATAGCCCTTTTAAAAGCTCGATCCATTTACTTCCATGATAAAAGGACAATTTTCAATAATTTATTTCTTAGTAATGAGAAAGACGATCAACTTCAAATTTCGGCAATAAATATTTAATGCATCAATGATTCGATGGTAAAAATTTGAGAATTTTCTTATAATAAAAATGATAAACAGTCCCGAAACTCCTTAAGTGTATTAAAACCTACTATTCAAAAAACCCCAAAAATATAAAGAAAACCTATCGTATAAATGTTCTTGAATCTATTAAATCAAGAAATAAATACAATGCTTTTATAAAAAATTATTTTTCGATTTTTTTTGGTGAATTAGAGCAGATGCGACCTGGGCGTATCCAAAGTGAAGAACCGAGCCGAACTGAATCTAACCAAACCGAGTCATGTTTTCAATTAAACAACTAATTAAAAATTTATTTTATATATTCTAAATGGTTTTGTTATTTATATGTTGCCAGGGCCGACTGCTCTAATTTTACAGATTTGCCAAATTCAGAATGTACCATCCTATCTAGTCACTCAACACATTTAGGATTTCATTTTGATTATTAAGAAGAAAATTTATATAAAATATTAATTATTATCATTTCCGTCCATAATTTAATTTATAATTTGAAAGTTTATATTGGGAAAATAAGGACAAGTTTTTATGTGTGACTTTTTTATTTATCCACCAACGTTTCGTCGACTTTGCCGACTTCTTCAGGGCTTCAAATAGTCATGTCACACATTCGTTTAAATTTTCTTCTTACCTTCGTTACCATTGAAGGCCATCAGAATACAATTTTCAAAAGATATTTTGGCACATTCACAAAAAATACAATTTTTTCTCTTTTTAATAACAACCTTATCAATACAGAACAGAACAGTAATCACTTCTTACAAAAAATAGAATAAAATATTTTTCCTTTTATCCCTATATACAAAAATCTCAACTTCGAAATGAAGAAGTCGGCAAAGTCGACGAAACGTTGGTGGATAAATAAAAAAGTCACACATAAAAACTTGTCCTTGTTTTCCCAATATAAACTTTCAAATTATAAAATATTAATTTTAGTAATAATAAAAATTCAATCAACAAATGATCCGAAATAGATTGCTTTTCAAAAATTTGTCATTATTTTTTGAAAAGTTGTATTTTATAAATATTTTTTTTTTAAATGTAATTTTTATCACTAACAATTTATAACATTATCAAGATTTTTCAAAATATTTATACCTAATACCACCAGTGTAAATTTTGTCATTGTTAATGGGTAAGTTTTTCCCTAAACTTTTGATACTTAATTAAATGAATTCCTAAATGTTTTTATGAAAGAATTGTATTTAATATTTAAATAAATATAAATAAAAATATTAAAATATAAATTTGTGCATTTTATTCACTTAGCTCTTTTTAATTAGAAAACTAACATTTCAAATGAGAAAAATTTAATATAAAAATAAACTCGGGAACATCACACATTTCTTCGTTTTTATAAAATGTATTTATATAATAAAAATGGTAATTATTAAGCTGACCTTTACTAAGATTAAAAAAAATTATTTACAAAAGAAGTGCTCATGGAACGAGAGAGAAAACTTAATAATTCATAATCCGATATTAAGTGAAAGTCTTGTGGTGTACACTCTAGTATATTTGTTAACAATTTATTGGATAACTAGCTAAGATCCGAAAGAGATCTTGACCTCGGCTAATTTCTGGATAATTTGGAATCTGCCAACGGGAGTGGAGTGGCCTAAAATTTTTTGTGTGCAAAAATTATTACCAAGCCCATCCCATAAATAAAAACATGACCTTTTTCTACTTATTATTACGTATAGTTTAGTTAATTTTCTCATTAATATATCAAAGAATGATTAACACATTAACGAGAATTGTTTTTGATAGCGCTTTTTAAACAAGATATATAAGTATCGTGAGACTACTGCGGTTGAAGCTGTTGGAGTCTGCTGAGTCTTAAGTCTGGACCAAGAGAGAATGAAAAAGATGTGATCCATTTGGCTATAATTCAGCATCATTTCGCGATTGGTCCGAATGACACTTCTGTATATCAAACACTGATATGGATCATCAAATGAATTTGAAATCTGATATGTATATATTCAATCTCCCAGTCCGGAGCGCCCGATCTGTTAATACATGTGTTGGGTGTTTGCCATTAATTAATTATCAAATACAGGAAACTTATGATTGAATTACATGGCAAACACCCAACACACGTGTTAACAGATCGGGCGCTCTGAGTGGGAGATTGAATATATAACATCTCAGATTTCAAATTTCATTTGGTGATCCATATCAATATTGATATAAAGTGTCATGCGGGTCAATCGCGAAATGATGCTGGATTATAGCCAAATGGATCACATCTTTTTCATTCTCTCTTAGTCCAGACTTAAGACTCAGCAGACTCCAATAGCTTCAACCAGCAGTAGTCTCGCGATATATATCTTGTTTAAAAAGCGCGATCAAAAACAATTCTCGTTAATGTGTTAATTATTCTTTGATATATTAATGAGAAAAATTAACTTTACTATTTCAAGTTAGAAATATATAAATTCGGATATTTTCACTTAATATTTGACAAAAATCATCTGCATTCGATTCGCAATCAAATCAAATACAGGAAACTTATGATTAAAGTATAGTTTAGAAAAACGGCCCATGTGGAAATTTTTCACATTTTCCACATGGCCAGTCCGCCCCTGTGTGCCAAAAATCCAAATTGTCTCGTTTCATAATAAGATTACACACGCATTATAACACTAATTAAAAATACCTTTTATCAATATAATTGACATAATAATAAAACTTGAGCAAGATGCGAGGTAGGTTTCACAAAAAAAGAAATAAAACAAAATTGAGTTTTGAATTTTATTTCTTTATTTCTTTTTTTATGAAACCTACCTCGCATCTTGCTCAAGTTTTATTATTATATTAAAATGTTTCACCTAGAATCAACACCTAACTCTTTTTAAAAGTTATTAATATAATTGACATTTAATACGTAATTTTTATGCGATTTTTTTCTTTGATTATTATATGACTAACTACACTTTTTTTTTTATTTCAATCAAATGCAAGAAGGGGCTTTTGCATGTAATGTAGATTACAAAATATAACGGCTTCTTAAGCCGTTTTCATAGTTTGAATGTTGTTAATTAAAGTAAACTTGATGTGATTACCAAATATGTCTTTTCTTTCCTTATTTCCATATTTTCAGACTTATTTTTTTATTGTCTCAGTTTTTATTATACTTTACCATACAGGGTATGGTCAAGTATTGTAATCATGCTTGAAAAAAGTGTTTTTTTGCTTCATTTTTTTCGAAATATCTCAAAAACGGCTGAAACTATTTTAGTTAAAAAAATTGAGCGAAACCTTGGCATTTCGGTCTACAAAAAAGCCTTAATAAGTGAACATCGAAAAAATTATAGATAATAATTGTTTTGTCAAAATGTCTGTTAGTTTGTCTGTTAGTGTGTTAGTCTGTGCGTTACCAAATTTTGTGGACGAGCTAGCTTAAAAACTAGTGTGAATATCAAAACCAAATTTCACACGTAGTTTTGGTGCATTGAGATTAAGAGCTGATTAGATTTTGGTGCATATCGACTTAAAATTAAGGGGGATTAGAGGGAGGTCAAAAATTAAAAGATAGGCCCTTCTACCAAACTCAACCAAATTTTGTATACATAATCCGTGGGCTACAGAAATCTAAACATGCAAAAACTAACCCCCCCCTACATGATTATAAATAATTTTAATAAATATTAAATCTAAGTGAGGGGCCAGATTGTCATGAAAGTCATGTGGATGGCCTCATCAGAACGTGTCCGTTTATTTCTTAAGTTTCGATCTTTTTTCGGTCTCGATCGAGAATAAAACAGGTGGGTACGGTAAGGTACTTGTAGTCTTGTAGATGCAATTTTAGTCGAGATAGATAACCAAAAGTTTAATGGGTTGCACCAAATTAAATCTAACCATTCATACAAATTAAATTTGATGCTTGGCGACCACTCGTTCAATTATTATTAGTATTGACTTGTAAACTCCTGATGATGGACTAATAATCCGAAATATATTGAGTTTGTATAAACCTCTTTGAGTTTTATTTCATTCACTGTGAAACTACACACCCTTTACTCTATTAACTAAATTTGATGCATTGGAAAGGCTTAAGGCTTCTCAAACGATGGGGGTAAAAATTTATCCTGTTATCCCGGAATAATAAAACAATTTCACAAGATCCTGGGGCTAAAAATTATTCCGTTATCCCGAGATAATAAACCAAGTTTCCAGGGAATAGCTGTAATTCTTATTAAGATTTTTCCACTTTTTTAACGATATTGAAAATATACGCACTCGAAACTTAAGTAAATGTATTTACTGAATTTTTTGGTCGTAATAATGGATAATATGTTAAACTTACTAAAAGAAAATCGACTAAAATTTTTTAAATTAGTTATTTTCTTATTTTTACTTTTAGCATACAGTGGTATGGTCAAGTATTATAATCATACATGAAAAAACATAATGAGAGAACATTAAAAAATTATATTTTACTAGATATTAATTATTAGTATTTTGCTATAATGTCTCTTAGTACGTTTTCAATTAATAAATAATAGATGTAATATGGAAAAATTATTTACATCATAGTCTATCCGATCATTGAATACAACGTAAGATTCAAGAATTATTGCACCCCTGCTGAAAAAAAGAAACACTATCGAATGAAAATAGCTAGCCCTACCACCATCTTTCCAAGATTCTCACCTGTACCAAACGGATCAGAGGCATATGTCCCGTACCATCGGTTGCAAAGTGAAAAACTTTATGAAATGATCTTTCGAAAAATTAAGAAAACACATACGATCATTCAGATAGAGGATATAACTATGGTTGTCCGGTAATTTTGTCAGTATGATGCCAGTCTTCGAATGTTTTTCTTTGAAATAATCTTAGATTGTGATTATAAAAAAATGCACAAAATATACGAATACTATTTTTATTTTGAAAATATAAACTACTTTAAATTAAAGATATCAACCATCAAATCTTATCCAGATTATCAATAACTTTTCACTTTTTGTATGTTTTCTGAGATTCTAAATTCTTATAACTATACTTTTAATATAACATTTAATTGCAAATTATTTATTTAAATATTGATAATATTAAGTAAAAAAAATATTTTCCAATGTTCAAACAAATGTGAAATGTAAATTATTGTAACTAATAAATTCTGAAATGCTAAGAATTAAATAAAATAAATAAATTAAGAAAATAAATAAAGATGAATAAAAATTAATTAATACAAACTTCATAACATTTAATTAAAGTTTTGTCAAATCATTACAGGTATTTTTATTTTACAATTCAAATTTTTAAAATATACATCAATTAGAAAATAAATAGAATAAATAGTTTGAACTCATCACAGATAATCTCTCGACTATTATAGTTTGCCAGCCAAATGGAGGTTTCTATGTTTTTTCATGTCTTGCTTCTGAGCGAAACATCTGCCCACATATATCACAAGCGTGGGGCTTCTCTCCGGTATGAATTCGAATATGAATTTTCAATCCATTAGATCGTCGAAACGCCTTTCCGCAGTATTCACATGGGTACGGTTTTTCCCCTGGTGGATCCACATATGCTGATAATACGAGTGGCTCGTTCGGAAGGCCTTTTCACAGGACATTGCATTTGAACGGCCTCTCGCCGGTATGTTTACGCAAATGAGGCATCTCGAACATCTTTCAATCGGAATGTGGCATCACAAATTGAGCAACTGTATGGTTTTTCGCCAGTATGAAGACGTTTATGAGCGTAAAGATGGGCACTTTGAACAAAACGTTTCCCACAAATATCACAGCCATAGGGTTTCTCTCCCGTGTGAGTGCGACGATGCAGTACCAGCGAACGCTTTTGAGAAAATTTCTTCTCACAAAACTCACATTGAAATGGTAACTCGCCTGTATGTAAGCGTTTATGCGTTGTCAATGTCACCCGATAAGCGAATGATTTTCCACATTCTTCGCATCGAAACGGCTTTGATATTCGTAAATCCTCTTCTGCAAAATCGATTTCCGGATGCATTTTGCGACGATGCTCTAGTAATTTTGAATACGAAACAAACGATAAACTTTGGCACAATTTACATTGATATGAGCGAGATTGACTTTTAGTATCTAATTCCAAATTGTTTTTTGATGTTGAAGGCGTTTCGATTGTCATATTGTAAGATATCGATTCTATTTTATTTTCTTTAAAGGGTCTAAGATTGTAGAATCCATTTTCTAAATGAATTTTCTCATGATTCATAAATTGATCTTTATTCATAAAATTTAACCCACAAATAGGACATTCTAATATCTTCTCATCTATATGGTCAATTTTGATATGCTCAAGCATAATACTTCCAACTACAGAAATGCTTTCCACAATACGGACATCGATCTTCTTCGGTTCTTGGAAATTGAGGATTTTCAGATGTTATCGTTCTGTTCAAAAGATTAGAAAAACTCTCGATCGTTTTAAAATGTGATTGACATTGGTGCTCTTGAACAGATTGCTCACTGTAAAAATCTAATCCACAGTTGCTGCAATTAATTAAACTATTTGATTTTAGGTCTTGTGATCTTCGATGTGATTATCTTGATAAAATTCAGAACTGAAACTCAGATAACAAATTGAACATGGAAATATATCTTTTTCGTTATGGTTTTTAGAATGGTTCAAACAGAGTTCCTTTGTCTCAAATTCTTTAGCACAGATTCGACACGACACTTGTTCTTTCTTCATAAATTTTAGATCTATTAACTTAGGTTCATGTTTTCTAATATTGTAGTACTTGAATTAAAATTAGCTATTTTGATAGGATACTCACTCGGTTTATTCGCAACAGAAGCGTTCTCGTTCAGATTGGTTATGTTGTTCATGGAGCTGTGGTTCATCTGTAGTTTATTGCTATGCATGATCATAGTTCCTTGATTGCAAAGTGGGCAGCAAAAACACGGAGCCTCAACCTGTAGGGTCGACTGAAAAGTCATTTCCCGGGAGTTAGGGTGTTGGCCTTCGGGGTTAAACGGAATTAACGATATGGGAACCAAACCCGCATCTTGATACTGGGATCTGAAGTTATTAATATTAATTTTATTGATTTTGAAGGTTCATTTTAATAATACCATCGATAGTGTAAATAGAAAATTAAATTGGTTATAAAATACAGGACGTTTTAACTAATCTTTAAGAAAAATTCTTTAGCTTAATAATTAAATCATGGAATTTCTATAAAATTCTCAACTTAGAATCTAAAACCAGTTTCGATATTATTCAAAACCTAAAAATTTCAAATTCATGTATTAATACTTGGAGGAATTGTGGCAAAACGCAGTCAAACAATAGTTTCCAAGAGTTAACGTTTTGTGATTATTATTATGTAATCCTTATGAAGAATAAACATGTTTAGTTAATTAGCTATGTACATGTTTAAAATGATACATAAATTATACGTGAAATGAAGTTTTGTGTTCTATAATTATATAATGTTAATCATAACTTTATGATTACTAATTGTATAATATTATAGAGTTTTGAAGATGATCTAATAAAGAATGGAAAGCTCGGAAATAAACAATTAAGATGTTATTTTTGGCCGAAAATCTGATACTTGATTAAAATCTCCTATTTACTACAATTCACAAATTCAAATCTATAATAAATTCCATAAAATAAAAGTCTGGATTTAGTTTAGATAGCTTGTATGTATAATTTTGATAACACTCGAGTAAATTCAGTAAGTAACTCAATAAAAGAGAGAACTTTTAATGTTTTTTTTTTTTTTTTTTTGAAATTTACTCAAAAAATAAGAAAAATTGAAGTAATTTTAGGAGACAGACTGATAAGTGAATTGAGTGGATATTGATGAAGCAGTCCAAAATTCCAATTTTGAAAGGTCAAAACCATAGAGTAATATGTAGAGTGGAAGGCTACCGTATATAGAAAAAGCGCTCTCTATCGACTGCACTTAGAAAACTCTTAGTTCTTAAGAGCTATCCAAAGATCATACAGTAGAACATTCAAAGCCTTTGTCATAGATAAAAGATGCATACCCTTATGTTATATATATAATCTATATGAGCGTATTTTTTACTCCTGATAATGTCACCCAAATTTTCCCCGAAGAGAGCTGTTTCCGCCATTTTATTGCCTAATGGTTTCGCCCTGGACTCGCCAGAGAGCTCTGTAACTTGTATACGCTAAAATATTAGGTCATTCAATAAGTCCGTAGGATGACACATAGATGGCGTTATTAGAATTTTCTCCATATGATTTTTATTTAGTACTAACCTTCAAACGATACGTGTATAAATTTGTCAGCAATCTGACTATTGATTCGTGAGTTATAGCATTTTGATTAAATTGAAAGTTTTTGCCGAGAGTAGCAGAATTTTTATATATTAAAAGGAGACAATAAAAGAGTGTGTCTTCTGCTGGAATTATAAATTTTATTTATTTATAACTTATTATATTATATTCATAAATTAATTCCTGTGAATACATTGTAATAGACTGATGAAGAGGGCAAAGCCCTCGAAACTATAGTCTCGTTATAAATAAATAAAATTTATAATTCCAGCAGAAGACACACTCTTTATTGTCTCCTTTAATATAGCATTTTGTGTGAAGCAACTTTTGTTATTGAAAAAAAGTGAATTTCGAGTTTTAATAAAGCGTTGCTTTTTGATGTAAAAAATACAGTGGAAACCAAACAATGGCTTGATAAACATTATCCCAACTCTGCTCCATCGAGACAAATGGTAGAGAAGTGGATTGTAGAATTTAAACGTGGTCGTACCAGCACAAATGATGCAGAGCGCAGTGAACGCCCAAAAGAGGCTGTTATTCCAGAAAACATAAAAAAATCCACAAATTGGTTATGAACGATCGCAAATTGAAGGTGCACGAGCTAGCTGACATTGTAAAGATATCAGATGGTAGTGTTTTTACCATTTTACACGAACATTTGGGTATGCAAAAGCTCTGTGCAAAGTGGGTGCCGCGTGAGCTCACAGTCGACCAAAAACAACAACGAATTGATGTTTCAGAGGAGTATTTGGTGCTGTTAAACCGCATTAAAATGGAATTCTATCGTCGATATGTGACAATGGATGAGACATGGCTTCACTATTACACACCAGAATCCAAAAGAAGTCCAATGATGAAGTAATCGCTGAAACTGAGGCCTATTTTGACGAGAAAGAGAAATCGTACTATAAAAGTAGTAATGAAAAGTTGGAAAATCGCTATACTCGTTCTATCGCCCTCGAAGGCAACTATGTTGAATAATAAAATCGAGTTTTCTCAAAATGTTGTTTTTTTCTTACTTATCCTACGGACTTATTGAATGATCTGTTACATTGGCTCCTTATGAAGCCTTCCAATCTATATTACTCTATGTTCAAAACCATGAAAAAGGAGGAATAAGACTCCGAAACTTCGGTTTATGAATAAAAAAGATAGTCTATATTATCTTCTTTTTTTGAATTTTGGACTGCCTCATCAATATCTACTCAATACTAAAAATGATTACAATTTGTACTTCGATATTATAGGGTTAAGGTTGCAAACATCTGAACAATAACAAAATTGTTATTATAGTTTATTATCGGAAGATTTCATTATATAACTCAATAATATTGAAGTGCAATAACTAATTACACTGCTCGACAAAAATTAAACAAAAATTTCTCCCCTAAACCTAACAATGGATTCCAGTAGAGTTTTATACGCTGATTATCATGCAATTTTCTGATTTTTTACAACACGTCAGAGTTTTGAGTTATTATCGGTCAAAATGACGAAAAAGGCCATTTTGACCTATTTTCGAGTCCCATTAAATATTAAACAGCAATATTTGAAATCAAAATATTTTGTTGACCTTATAGAAAACAGCTTCCTCTTTGATTTTCAAATTACCACTTGTTTTTACCTCAATTAGAACTCGAGTTATAACTAAAAAACTAAGACCTTATGTTTTTATTTATGTTTATTAGCCTTTATAATCACGTAGTTTTAGATTTTTAGTTATAACTCGAGTTCTAATTGAGCTAAAAACAAGTGGTAATTTGAAAATCAAAGAGGAAGCTGTTTTCTATTAAAGCAAAAAATATTTTGATTTCAAATATTGATGTTTAATATTTAATGGGACTCGAAAATAGGTCAAAATGATGGCCTTTTTCGTCATTTTGACCGATAATATCTCAAAACTCTGAGTGTTGTAAAAATCGGAAAATTGATTGATAATCAGCGTATAAAACTTTACAGGAATCCATTGTTAGGTTTAGGGGGGAAATTTTTGTTTAATAGTGTTATCTGATGTTATGTTGCTATCGAATTTGCAAATTTTAAAATTGTTTTTCGTATATTCCTTAATACGAGAATATAATATATGCAATATGCATTAAACGTTGATTCTTGGAAATTAACTTTCGTGCTTGGCTGTCTTCTTTATCCCACATGATCAAGTGACCATACCCACCAATTCTTCATTTATTTATTCTTACTTACTTGAATTGTTTTCTTTTATGAAGGGATCTTAAGGAATTTTCCGCCTGAACACACGATTCAGAAAATTGATAACAAACATCTAGTTTAACAATACAAGACGGACAAATTTGTTTCGGTAAAGGATCCGTGTCTCGTACCTGAATAGGAAAACATATTATTATTATTTTATTATATTTAGTATTAGAAAGTTTTATTTCATTTATTGCATTTTCCATAAACTACTCGATTATAAATATTTAAATAAAATTACAAAGATTGCCTTCGAATTTATTAGTCAAGTACAATCAACAGCAGTTTACTTGTAAAAAAAGCATGCAAATGTGAACGTATACCTGGGGCGCAAACAAATGATATTCGAAGTCAGTGCCGTAGCCAGAACATTTTAATGGGGGGGGGGGGTCAATCCACAAAGCAAAGTATTTAGTGGGAACTTTTTTTATTAAAACAAATAGTCCAGTTAAATTGTGTTTTTACCCGGAAAGTTTTGGGATAGTTGTAATTTCTTCGACCCTTTATGATTTTGGGTGTGCTTTACCCTGTCGCAATGAGGTTGAAGTTTTTCCTTTATAAAATGAAAGCCACTACTCCAAGAAACTTGATTTTTATCTCATTTTGTAGGAAATTTTATTAACTTTAACGTTTACTTGAACGATTTTTTTGATAAGACTGTTAGATTTATAGATATTTAGCATTTTCCATGACAGGATATGATCCGAATCCTTAAAAGTGTCATGGAAATTGCTGGATATCCATAAATCTAAGAGTTTTTTCAAAAAAGTGATTCAAGTAAACTTTCAAGTCAATAAAATTTTCTAGAGAATGAGATAAGAATCAAGTTTGTAGGATGAGTGGTTTTCATTTTATGAAGGAAAAACTGCAATTTTTTGAAAAAGTGTCATGAAAAATGCTAGATATCTATATCTAAGAAGTTTAACAAAAAAGTAGTCCAAGTAAACGTTTAAGGCAACACATTTTCCTAGAGAATGATATAAAAATCAAGTATCTAGGATGAGTAGTTTTCATTTTATGAAGGAAAAACCGAGATTTTTTGCAAAAAATTGTAGTTTTTCAAAACTTCAATCTCATTGCGGCACGGGTTACCATTATCCAATTAAGATGAAACTTTGTCTGAATTTTAGAAAATTTAATCTAGTTTAAAAATGTAAGAGTAGTCTTTGACGACAACGTGGTTTTTCATGGTCAAAATGGGAAAAAACAGAAAAAATACGGCAATTTTCAACTAGCGAGCCTGAACTTTTGGTCGGAGAAAAAACCTAAATGATGAAATTTGTAATAAATTTTATGAACTTTCATTTTGATTAGGAAGGTTATTTAGGAACAGTTGATAGTTTTCGAGTTATAAGCAAAAACCGCCAAAAAATGAGATTTTTTTTACCTTTTTTGCATTTTTGACAATGTTCCATCACGAAATTTTGTTAGCAAACCTCAGATTCGGATTCAGCACCACCAAAAGACACTTAGGGTCAAGAAATCGAAAATACCCCAAAACTTTTCCGCACGGGGTCCTTTAGAGAACAATTTAACAGGACTAAAAATGTACCTCAAGAGCATAATTCTTGATTAAACATATCAAATATATTTAATTACGGTTAGTTTGCAATAATAAACGGTTTGTGGTTGACGTTACTCGTCCCATGAGCCCTGTCCTTGGGGGGATCTGACCCCCCCCCGTGGTTACGCCTCTGTTCGAAGTTAAGAAGAGCTTCGATGAGTGTACGCCTTGACGTAGGCAACCAAAAGTACAGCATACGTAAAGAATATTGGCTAGCTATTATCTTGCTCACTTTATTGTCCATTGGAAACTACTGCGGTCGACTGTATCTATTATATTATTACATATTATACAGATATGTGCCCATAATTATGAAAGTGGTCTAAGTCATTGTTAGTTTCGAGATATTTAAAGTTTTGTCAAATAAACAAGATTCGACAAATAGAAATCCACTTAACGGTTCAATTTTATGCGATTTTTCAAAAGCGACATCTTAATACTGTACTTTAAATGGATGCACAATAAAATATGAAAAAACTAATTTTTACTTTTTTGACTTAACTCCTGGACAAGACAAATATGAGAAGAAGACTCAAAAGAAGAAAACCTTTTGAGTTAGTGAAATAATAATAAAACGTAGTGTAGATTAGGGTGGTCCTTATTTTGGGTATTTTCGAATTTTTACGCGTGCAAGGACTCATATGGTTTGAAATAAATAAAAAAAATATCCACCAAGTTTCAAGTCCCTATTTCAATTTTAACCTGTGCCTCAGAGCGATGCAAGTTTCCCATCTAAATAACATGGGGTTTTTGGCATTGAACGATCAATTTTTTATTCCGGCCAAAGTAACATTTAAAAAAATTTGAATCTCTGTAAACTTTACCCTTATAATAGTAGCTATCCTTCAGAGTTTTTTCAGATTTTTAGTTATTATAATTTTGGAGTTACAGCTAGATAAAATACTGAAATAACTTTTTTTTTTTTTTTTTTTAATGATATTGATGTGAGAAGGAGATACACCAGAAGGTGGATCCTCTAAAGGCCAGTATGGGCTGGCCCCTCCATCGTGAAAAGAACAGAGCAGAAGGAAAAGAAGCCGGGATCACGAGCCAATCTCAGAAACTTAGATACAATTCAATATCCAATTTACTAAGGTTTTAGGGGCTTCGAGCAGTGGTAAATTCTTCGCGCGATAAATTCGGTTAAATTTATCTCCCACTTAATTTTTATTACCAGACCCTATACTTACAGAAAAAATATCTGGGTATAGCCGGGAATCGAACCCGAGACCTCCGGGTTGCCAGTCAGTTACTCTGACCATTACACCACGGAGGCGGACGTCTTAGTGTTAGTAAGTTATAGACTCCAAAATTATAATAGCTACAAATCTGTAAAAATTCTGAACGATAGCTACTATTATAAGGGTAAAATATACAGTTTTAAATTTTTTAAACCATTGCTTTGGCCCGAATAAAAAAATGATGGTTCAATGCCAAAAACCCCATGTTATTTAGATGGGAATCTTACATCGCTCTGAGGCACAGTTTAAAATTGAGATAGGGGCTTGAAACTTGGGGGATATTTTTTTTATTTATTTCAAACCATATGAGCCCTTGCACGCGTAAAAATTCGAAAATACCCAAAATAAGGGCGACCCTAGTGTAGATATTAGAACACAAGGCTACTAGAGAGTAAAACCTTCATTTTAGGGAATGTACTATTATATAAGAAATAAATTACTCATTGATCTTCTTTATTGATTAGATGTAATGACTAAAAAAAAGAATAAAAAAAAATAAAAAATTACTTAGTCCACTTTCATCATTATGAGCATAATATATAGATAGATATAAAGTATATAGGTACTTATACACACCTAACCCTCGACTTTCACGGATATCTTATATTAAAAGCTTACAGTTTTGTTACTGTGTTAACTAAAATAGTGCTGTGTAAATTAGAGATTTTCCATATTTATTAAGAAAGATACTAAATTTAAGGTCAAAATTTCAAAGATTTTAGTAGAAATAATTTTATATTGGCTATCTCAAGGGCTAGATCAACTCCCTGGAAAACATGTTGATTCTCAAGTTCAACTCCCGAGGGGATGAACCCCCCTCATAAGCAATATAAAATTATTTCTAATGAAATCTTTGAAATTAGAATTAGAATCTTTCTTAATAATATATTTTGGTTTCAGCCATCTAGTTGATTTTTGAAAAAATTTACCATCTACCATGGTAATTTTCAAAAAAAAAAAAAAAAAATAAATACTTAATTTTTTCGATTCCATATTTATATTTATTTAAATGTCTTAAGCCGAAACCATGTAAATCGATGGTCAGGTGCACATGTTTAATACTAGCATCGATGGCCTTGTTTTCAAATCATCGATGTTTTCATGTCGATGGTCGATGTTTTCTACATCGATGGAAAACAACAGATATTTTTGCTACATCGATGTTTCTCCTCGACGTCGATGTTTTTAAATATTTATAGTATTTTTTTTGCATTAATTTTGATAAATTAATAATGAATTGACATCCTGAGTCGAACATTGAGAACAACATATCGACAGAATATTGCTTTAAACAAAACATCGATTTTTTTTACATCGATAGTTTTCATGGAAATTATCAGTTAATTTATGAATTTTGCCTAATTTTCTGAAACAATGAATTTTTTTAAATATATGGTACATCGATGCATATACTATATATCTACTCTTCCTACATCTGAGTTCATTCAGATTTATTTATAGAGTTTAGATAACGCGTGGAATTGTTTGAAAATAAATTAAAATCCGAATTTGAATATAAATCAATATTATAATGATCAATATGTTCTTGCATCTGATAACTTATTGATCATTATATTGAACAAGGAGGATATACAAGACAATTTGTAATATAAAAGATTATAAAATATAATAATAATTAAATTAGGGAACGAAGAAAAGATTTTTATATTATAGACAAAAGGATCAGCCGGGATTCGAACCCGGAATCTTCGCCTGTGCTCTGCGATGCCTTTATAAGAGCTTTAGCTCTATCCTCTCGGCCACTGATCCCCAAACCCAAGCTGATACTTAATGTCTATATGAATTTGGAATTTCATTTTTATTTAATCTTTTAATCTTTTCCTCATTCATTATTCGCAGCTCTGTAGTTGGCTTGACTAATTAAACTATATCCAAATTCCTCCCACTCGATCGCGAACCCTAATTTCCCTATTTTAATTTAATTTAATTTATAATCGTCTTTCGAGGCAGTCTCATTGTGGTTGCGCCCTGGAGTGAAGAAGAAAATTATTTTCGACCTTTGGGTTCACGATCGAGTGGGAGGCGTTTGGATATAGTTTAATTAGTCAAACCAAGTACAGAGCTGCGAAAAATGAATAAAAATGAAATTCCAAATTCATATAGACATTAAGTATCAGCTTGGGGGATCAGTGGCCGAGAGGATAAGAGCTAAAGCTCTTATAAAGGCATCACAACGCACATGCGAAGATCCCGGGTTCGAACCCGGCTGATCCTTTTGTCTATAATATAAAAATCTTTTCTTCGTTCCCTAATTTAATAAAATATAATAATAATTTTTATGTTGAAACTACAACGAGACATAAATATCATTTCAAGGATAAGCTTAGAAAACGCTGTTCTATCATAATAATCTAATTAATAATAATTTATAAATATAATAGTATATTTCATAAATTATATTTACATATTTTATTAAAATCTATTTTACACTTGAGTTAATTATTTATTATTTATGTTGGAAAGAAAATTTACTGTTATTGGTAGACAGGTATTGATCTTGTCAGCGAGATGATTATCCTTCTCTAAAGGATTGTAGATATAAGCTGGATCATAAGTAGGCTGAGCACAGAGACGACATAATAATGAAGGAAAACGATCCACGAGCTCGTTCCCGGAAAAGTTTTCAACTGACTCTTCTTTTGGATTAACTGCAAAGTAAATTTAATTGTAATTAATCATTTAATTAGTAAATAATGTTCGTTTTCTAAGGTTCTACCAAATGGTGGTCCAAAAGGGAAGATGTATGAGTGATTTAAAAAAAAAACATTCAAAATTAAAATAATTAGAAGACAATATTTAATTTTTGAGTGGTGAGAGGGGGGGGAGGAGGAATAATTATTAATATATTTAATATTTCTTAATTTAAAATCAATTGGAGTCTTTCATTTCAAATTACAATTACAATTATATTTCAAATTTACCGCAAATATACCGCAGCATTCTCTGAGCGTTGTTACAAATTAAGCTAGGCTCTTATATATAGTATAATATTTAAATTAAAAGTTTACTTAAAAAATTTATTTTTTTATAAAAATATGTATAAATTTTAATAATTTTAGAATAGTAGAATTATAAATGCCATATAAGTTATCTAAGTTATCACTTCTGTCGTGTGGTTTTAAGCACACACCCGAATTTTTCTTTAAGCTCTTTGGACTGCTCCTTTAAAATTCATGAATTTTTATCTCACTTACAACAACTCATATTTTCTAAAAATAAGGGTGGTAATTTGGGGGGGGAATTAGAAAAAATTCAATAGTCGGATAAGCTTAGAGCAAATTTGGATGATTTTTCATTAGCTAAAGATTTGGGCTAAAAAGAAATCTTTCCAGAATCGTGTTTCATTCAATAAATTATTTTAATAAAAAAATAGATTGAATAAAAAATGTATTTGAAAATTTATTAAAGGATTATTCTCTAATCGAAATAATTCGGGGAAATTACCAGGCTGCATTTATCTTATCAATTAACGGGAGTCTTTCATTCTATATTTCTCGCTTTATTTAGTGTCAAGAAAGACTTGAGACAACATCGACGACCAGAGCAGTTAATTAAAGGTAAATCACCCTTAATATTCACCCCTATATTTTATATTATATTCTTATTCACATACCATAAATATAAATTTACTTATGAAAAAATAAACTAAAAACCACAGATGTTATTACGTTATTAGATATGCCCGTAGAGCATGTTTATCACTTGAGAGAAGGGTCACCCCTTCTGACATCTAAATTAAACATATAATATAATAACATCTTTGATATTGGTTTTTAATTTCTTTTTTCTTAAGTAAATTTTAATATTGAAGAAATACCTGAAGTGAAGCTTGAATTTTGAAAAATTATGTTTTTTTTTTTTAATTTCAAAAAATTACTAGTTTTCAATGATAATATAAATATCACATTATTTTCAACTTTTACTTTAACTATTATTAACCCCTCTTAAGCCAAAATTTCTGTTAAATTCATTTATATATTTAATTAAAGGTAAATCATCCTTAATATTCACCCCTATATTTTATATTATATTCTTATACATATACCATAAATATAAATTTACTTATAAAAAAATAAACTAAAAACCATATCACTCGAGAGAAGGGTCACCCCTTCTGACATCTAAATTAACAATAATTATATAATGACATCTTTGATATTGGATTTTAATTTCTTTTTTTTTTTTAAGTAAATTCAATATTGAAGAAATACCTGAAGCAAAGCTTGAATTTCGAAAAATTATGTTTTTTTTTAAATTTCAAAAAATCACTAGTTTTTTATGATAATATAAATATCACATTATTTTCAACTTTTACTTTAACTATTATTAACCTCTCTGAAGCCCAAATTTCTGTTAAATTCATTTATATATTCAATTAAAGGTAAATATCACCCTTAATATATCCACCCCTATATTTTATATTATATTCTTATACATAAATTTTCTTATGAAAAAATAAATTAATAACCAGTAGGAATAACAGATGTTATTACGTTATTAGGTATGCTCGTAGAGTATATTTGGCACTTGAGAGAAGGATCACCCCTTCTGACATCTAAATCAAACAAATATAATGATATATAGATCTCTCCTCTTAAGTCTATATACTTCAAGTATTTTTGGCTTTGTAGATGATATTTAAATCATTTTAAAACAATCAAGATTGCACATTTTTAATGACAAAATTTACTCAGAATACACGACCTTTTAACACTTATTTCTCGTGTCGTTTTCAAGAACTGAGGAAGATGTTTGTGTGAAAAGTTCATTGAATCGATACTTGATTGATTAAAGGAACATTTTTCTCCGAAAGATTTTCAAAGAATTTAAGATAAATTTTTCATGAATTTTTAAACAATTTGCTGATTCTTTTCAATGAAATAATTTATTTGTTGATTTTTTTAAGTATAGATAAGGTCAACTTTTCTACTCTACAAATTTTCTAACCCTAAGAATTATCTCAATGATACATAAGTTTCTTTCGCTTAGTCAAATTAAAAAAAATGTTGATTTTTGTTTACTATCTTCTGTTTCTGATGCCAATTTTAATTGATAGTGTAAGTGTATATTAGGGGCCAGTTCAATTTTATGGGATTTTTCAAAACCGACATCTTATTACTGTCCTTTAAATGGATGGAACATAAAATATTAAAAAACTAATTTCATAATTTTTTGGCTTAGATCACTTTCATAATTATGGGGACCTTAGGTATAGCATACACTAGTAACCCTCGATTTTCACGAATATCTTTGTATATTAAAAGTTTGTAATTCTGGGACTGGAGGGGGCGGATCTATACCTATATGGACTTTTTGGGCTGCAGCCTAGGGTCCCGTGGATATAAATGACCCTCAGCCCCCATCGAAGACAATGGATAATCTTAAAATTTTTACTTTACCATACATGGTATGGTCGAGTATTGTAATCGTGCATGAAAAAAGTGGTTTTTCCTTCTTTTTTTCGAAATATCTAAAAAACGGCTGAAAATATTTTGATTAAAAAAATTGAGGGAAACCATGGCATTTCGGTCTACAAAAAACCCTAATAAGTGAACATCGAAAAAATTACATTTTTTGACATAATAATTGTTTTGTCAAAATGTCTGCTAGTTAGTCTGTGCGTTACCAAATTATTGTGGACGAGCTAGCTCAAAAACTAGTGTGAATATCGAAACCAAATTTCACATGTAATTTTGGTCTATTGAGATTAAGAGCTGATTAGATTTTGGTGCATATCGACCCAAAATTAAGGGGGGTGTAGGGGGAGGGGGTTAAAATTAAAAATCTAGGCCATTTGAGCAAACTCAACCAAATTTTGAATACATAATCAGTGGGACCCCAGAAGACTAAAAATGGAAAAACTAACTGCCCAAAATGGGGGGGGGGGGGGGGGTTAAAAATTAAAAATCTAGGCCGTTTGATCAAACTCAACCAAATTTTGTATACATAATCAATGGACCCCAGAAGTCTAAAAATGCAAAAACTAACCGCCCAAAATGGGGGGGGAGTGCATGGTCAAAAAATTAAAATCTTGGCCATTTGACCAAACTCAACCAAATTTTGTATACATAATCAGTGGGATCCCAGAAGTCTAAAAATGCAAAAACTAACCGCCTAAAATGGGGGGGGGTGAGGTTTTGGGTCAAAAAATTAATATCTAGGCCATTTGACCAAACTCAACCAAATTTTGAATACATAATAAGTGGGACCCCCAGAAGACTAAATATGGATAAACTAACCGCCCAAAATGGGAGGGGGGCTAAAAATTAAAAATCTAGGCCGTTTGAGCAAACTCAACCAAATTTTGTATACATAATCAGTGGACCCCAGAAGTCCAAAAATGCAAAAACTAACCACCCAAAATGGGGGGGGGGGTGCATGGTCAAAAAATTAAAATCTTGGCCATTTGACAAAACTCAACCAAAGTATACATAATCAGTGGGATCCCAGAAGTTTAAAAAGCAAAAACTAACCACCCTCCCCTAGAGGATTATAAATAATTTTATTAAATATTAAATATAAGTGAGGGGAAAAGTTGTATGGCAAAGTCAAGTGGATGGCCACATCAGAACACCTCAGCTTATTTTTTATTGTCCTAATTTTTTTTCCTACCCCGCTTACATTATAGAAAACAATTTTTTGAAAAGATGGCAATTAGTTTCATTAATTATACGATTGGTAGTCATACGAATGAAGACTTTTAGCCCCCTCCCCCTGTGACACATTTTCATTGAACCCCCTGTATTGTGACGTCATAGTATCAATTTTATACCCTATAATCTTTAAAAAATTTTAATTTGACTTTTGTGACATCCCAATTTTTAAGATCCCGCGACCCCCTGTCACATTTTGTCACAAATCTGAGATACCCCCTTTATGTGTGACGTAATTTATGGATCGGTCCCTTACATGATATCGGAGGGAGGATATCATGGTTTTTACTAGGGTTCCTTCTCATATGTCTACCAAGTCGGTTTTCGCATATTAATAAAGGCCTCGATGCTATTGTTTTATAATAAGGTTATCTAATATCGAAATATATTAATAAATAATATCTTTTTTTATAGGTATATGATAGGACAACAGTTAGTTCTATTCAAACTTCCATTCCATTTTCGAATAAGGTGAAAATAGATTTTTGATTAAATCAAATGTGAAACGGACTTCTTTTTTGTCAATATGAATATTTAATACCAGTAGCTATAAATTAATATGCTTATTATCTTTTTTTGGATTCAGCCATAAATTAGTTGAGGAAAAATTTATTCTTCATCTTTATTCAGATTAGATTAGGTTATAGAGAAGGAATAGAAGGTATTAAAAAAAATCACTTCGCCGATAGTAATAAATTTAGTATAATGTCAACGATTTCAATAGGAAGTGCTTTCTTATCAAAAAAGCTTCTCTTATTAGGTTTCCAATAAGAAATTTTTTAAAGAGAAAAAAAATAAAATAAAATGGGTGTTGAAACTCATAGGAATTTGTCTTTTAAAGATGGAAATTGTTTCGAGAAAGACAGAAGCAGCGAGAGAATGTCTGTTTCTATTATAAATCGAAGGCGTAAACAAACCTACGGATTTATGTCGCATTGAGTCGCATCCAAGTGATGTTGACTTATGACAAATCAAATACAGCTATTTAGTTCACTCGCTCTTAAACTTTCTTCATGACCATAAATGACCACTTATGTTAATGAATGGTTAAAATGTCATTTAAAAACATTAATTGTAATACACTGCGGTGAAAAAAATCGAGCCACCAATCAAGGGCATGCCCAGGATTTCACCCAGGGAGGGGGGGGGCAGCTGAAATTAGTTTCGAGGAAAAGGGGGTGGGGAAAATTTTTTTCCTGATAAAGATATACTGTATAATATTATTACTGCCACTGAGAGAGGAGAAAAAGGGAATTTCACATTGTATTTCCTTCACTGACCTTTCAAAACCCTGAAGAAGAAGGGAATAAATCTCCGAAACGTTGGCTTTGAATAAAAAAGATAGTTAGCCCAAAAACTAGTGTGAATATAAAACGAAATTTCAAATGTAGTCTAGGTGCATTGAGATTAAGAGCTGATTAGATTTTGGTTGAAATCGAACCCAAAATTAAGGGGGGGGGGCAGTAAAAATTAAAATTATAAGTTTATATAATATATCTAAATTTTTTGAGGATATAAATTCTCTTTAAATAGGTGTTAGTTTTATTATTTTACTTTACCAAACAGGGTATGGTCAAGCATTGTAATCGTACATGAAAGAAGTGGTTTTTTCCTTCTTTTTTCGTAATATCTCAAAAGCGGCAGAAACTATTTTGATTAAAAAAATTGAGCGAAACCATGGCATTTCGCTCTACAAAAAAGCTCTAATAAGTGAACATCGAAAAAATTAAATTTTTCGAGATAATAATTGTTTTGTCAAAATGTCTGTTAGTCTGTCCGTCCGTCCGTTAGTCTGTGCGTTATCAAATTTTTGTGGACGAACTAGCAAACTAGCTCAAAAACTAGTGTGAATATCGAAACCAAATTTCACACATAGTTGTGGTCCAGTGAGATTAAGAGACCCCAGAGGTCTAAAAATGCAAAAACTAACCCCTCAAAGTCCAAAGGGGAGGGGGGTCAAAAAATGAAAATCTTGGCCATTTACCAAACACAACCAAATTTTATATACATAATCAGTTGGACTCCAAAAGTCTAAAAATGCAAAAACTAACCCCCCTATCCTACATGATTAGAAAGAATTTTATTAAATATTAAATTTAAGTGAGGGGCCAGGTTGTATGGTAAAGTCAAGTGGATGGCCACATCAGAACACGTCAGCTTATTTTGACAAAAAAACACATTTTATCTTTTATTTTTCTTTATTTTATTGTTACCCAGGAACGTTTCGACATTTACAAGTATGTCATCTTCAGCCTAAAACATTTCAATCATTACAAAATATACAATGACAACTTCTCATCCCAAAACAACAAACTCTCAAATTACATCAAAATGGCATACCTTGGAACAATCTTAAGATGAGAAAAAATTCCCTCAGATCGAAATTATCACAATTGTGATATTTTGCAAGGAACTATATCTGAATCTATAAATAATTTCGAAAAATTTATATTTGTACTAGATGTTTTTAAAAACCTAACTTTAACTACTCTGCTTCGGCCTTCTAAAATTTAAAATACTTTATATTGAAAAAAATTTATGTCCAATTCGAGTCGACTAATTTTTCTTTTTCTATTTCATTCAAAATATTTAAGTATGTTTGAAACTTCAGGATCGACCTTAAAATATATATTGTTCAGGATAAATCGAGTTTTCGGTCATTAATAACACTGTAATAGTATATTTCCAAGCTTTTGAATTTTATTTAATTTATCTTTGGAAGTATACACTATGAACAAGGTGTTGAAATTTTTCTATAAAACTTTTATCGGAATGAGAGCTCAAATATTGGCATAGAAATGTATAAAATTTTAAAAGTTTTCTTTCCGAGAATACAAGAGTTGTCGATTTTTAAGAAAAAATCGATGAGAATTTTCTTCAATATTATTTATTTATTTTAATTTATTCTCAAATATTAGGTCTTTTATGAATCTATTCGTCCTCTTGTGATCATGGGCTTTTAGCCCAGTAAATAGAGGATCTAAAAACTGGTTCAGCTTACATTAATATAGGGAAAATATTTTTTTCTAGGATCGTTTGGTATGGTGTGGGTATGCCAAATCTAAGTATGCGACCTCGAAAGTGTGGGGGACAACTTTTGGTGGCCGAAATTTTTTTTTTACATATGGTAGATTGGGAAAGGATGGAAAATTGATCATTAATTTATTTTCTTTCATTGAAGGACTTTTGCCATCTTGATGAAAAACTAATATTTGTTATAATAATATATTCGGAGTAACTTAAAAAAAATTGAAAGTATTTACCACGTAGTTTTGATAAAAAAAAACAAAAAAAAACAATACTTATATATGTTGCATGTCAGAGAGAGATTTGTCTTAAGGGTTTGGCTACTGGCCCGGCAAGCTTAGTTAGCGCTTGGGTTCGATTCCTAAGGGGACGAACCTCTCTGATATTCAATGTAAAAATATTTCTCTAATATCTATGATGTCCTTTAAAGTTAAATTCATTAAAAAAAACATATTTGGGCGATTATTTTTAGTGCAGGGGATAAAATATCAATGGCTTGGAAACGATCCATTAATGATTAGATTAGATATTTCAAAAATAGTTTTTCAGACTCTTATACATTGCACTATACGGGATATGATACATATACATACATATTTAATTATAATTAAGAAACCCTTCTTACCATTTTTATAAAAACTAAACCAACATTAAACAATAACCAATACATATTTTAAGACAATTTGGATTCATAGTTACAACACAGTACTGAGATAATGATGAATAAATAATGAAAAATGTATAAAAAAAAATTACACTAAAAACAATTTGGCAACAGCGCATTTATTTAACCAGCGAAAGAAGTATAAAGCGCTTATGCGCTAGATTTTTTCAAAATTATAATTTTCATAAGGTGTAACGTAGGCGTTGATTAGATTTGACAAAAATAACAAAACGATTTTTATAGAAATAAATCGACCATTAAAATGTATTTTATGTGTCATTTTAATATAAGAATATTCAATCTCTTTTACAATGGTGGCAGATTTGTCAAAAGAGCACGGGATTGGCTAGAATCGGTACATAAACAGCAAAAAGTTTTGGGCTTATGAATTATGAATCCTTATTTTCTGTTCTATATACTCTAGCATTAACTTTTTGCTAGTATTTTCGCGATACAACTACCTTAATAATCTATTGGATATTACTTAATAATAAAATAAAATTAGCTTATAAATTTTAATTTTCTTAATTTAAGGTAGTTGTTCCGCCAAATGGGTTTTCTTAGGATTTTTTTGAAATTTAGGCAGATTATTATTTAAATACTTCTGCATCGATTGGTGGCAAAACGAAATTTATGAACAATATAGTTCCGGAGATATTAAATTTCAAAAATAGAGTTTTTCAGACTCTTATACATTGCACTATACTGGATATCGGAAAGTGTACATACATATTTAATTATAATTAAGAAACTCTTCTTACCATTTTTATAAAAAACTAAACCAACATTAAACAATAACCAATACATATTTTAAGACAATTTTGATTCATAGTTACAACAAAGTTTCTGAGATAATGATGAATAAATAATGAAAAATGTATAAAAAAAAATTTACACTAAAAACAATTTGGCAACAGCGCATTTATTTAACCAGCGAAAGATGTATAAAGCGCGCATGCGCTAGATTTTTTCAAAATTATAATTTTCATAAGGTGTAACGTCGGCTTTCATTACATTTGTTAAAAAATATAAAAACGATTTTTATAGAAATTTTGTAACTTTTAAAATGTATTTTATCTGTCATTTTAATATAAAAATATTCAATCTCTTACAATGGTGCCAGATTTGTCAAACGAGCACGGGATTGGCTAGAATCGGTACATAAACAGCAAAAAGTTTTGGGCTTATGAATTATGAATCCTTATTGTCTGTTCTATATACTCTAGCATTAACTTTTTGCTAGTATTGTCACGAAACAACTACCTTAAGTCAACTTCATAAAATAATTTTAAATGTAGGTATAGAGAATTATAATTACCTGGATTATTTGAATAGATCGGCTTTTCGTTATGATTGAAAATCGTTGGAATAGCTTTCACTTTTAATTTTGTCTTAGATTGATCAAAAAAATAATCGGGCGTGAAATGATCCGAGCAAAGAAAATAATTCTGACTAATATAGGGGAAAGGCTTACACAAGAGATCCTCACGTTTCGTTAGAATCAACCAATGTTGGCATCTGAGGGACCAAGGAACAAGAAAAATTAACACAACGAACCGGATTAATCAAAAGAATAATCGAAACAAATTATCAAGTCCGTACCTTTCTGCATTATTCGGGAAATTAAAAAAAGTTTTCCCATTGGGTTGTTTTTTCGTGCTATAACAATTTATCACGGCACATTTTTCAAAGTAAAATTCGTTAAACGATTTCGGCGAATCTAAAAATATCAAAAAAATTGAAAAAATTGATTGTTTAAAGAACCTAAGATTTGAGATACCATCTGAAAATGGAGTAACTGATTGGTCGTGATTAATGTTTCCAGTTAATTCCAACAATTGTAAATCTTGCTCTTCTGGAATCCGCCTCTTTAATGGGTTCACAATCTCATTCGTCTCGACATTAATTAATACACTCTCGTTGTTCATTTTCGATAGAATAAATTTCATTATATTGATAATAAATTGGTTGATATATTCAATCGGTAACAATGAATTTGAATAATAAATAACTTTATACAAAAACACTACTAATATTTATCAAAGTTAATTAAATTTATTATCTTTTTTTTAATATATAAAATTAATCAAGAGAATTATCGTAAAATTTAAAAATAAAATGTATTTAATTAAATAATTTTACATGAAATAATAAAAAAATTAATAATATGTTGCCAGCCATTATTTAATTTTAATAGAAAATAATTAGAAAATATAATTAATCTGTATTTTTTCAATAACAATATAAATTATAGAAATTTAATTATTCTTTCTATTAGTAATAATTAAGTGATAGAAAAAATTATATAGAAGAAAAAAGTGGGGTGGAAAATGCTGCACTCTAGCGTCTATGATTTGAGTTAGAAATACTAGAATCCAATAGGAGTATACAAGGGGTGAACCGCGACCTAATATGCTGTACACCTACTTCGACTTGCACTTCCAAATATTTCCAAGTACTTCCATTTCCAAGCACTTCCAAATATTTTCAAGTACTTCTAAATATTTCCAAGTACTTCTAAATATTTCCAAGTGCTTTCAAATGTTTCCAAGTACTTCCAAATGTTTCCAAGTACGTCCAAATATTTCCAAGCAGTTCCAAATATTTCCAAGTACTTCTAAATATTTCCAAGTACTTCCAAATATTTCCAAGTACTTTCAAATAATTCCAAGTAGTTCCAAAATACTTCCAAAGAGGTGTACACCTACTTCCAATCGCGGATCACCCCTCGGGAGTATATAATAGAGATTCTATCCAGTTTTCATATTTTAGCTTTTTATTATTTTTTTGAATTAAATAATGAGATTAGGTAGATAATTATAATCGAGGGGTGAACCGCGACCTAAAATCGTGTACACCTACTTCCACTTTCATTTCCAAGTAGAAGACAATAGATGACAATATATTATCTAATGATTTCCAAAGTAATTCCAAATAATTCCAAAGACGATGTCCACCTAATTCCAATCGCAGTTCACTCCTCGATTATAATATAATAATAATATTATATCAGAGGCGTGTGGTCCATAGATGCTGTGGATGCTGCGCGTCCCTTAAATTTCAAACATTTAGAGTACCATATTTTCATAAATAATATCGCCTTCAAAATTTCAGGAGGATCTTTTAATTTTCAAATTATTATCCGTTATTTCAAATATTTCTATAAAAAACATTTTTGTTAGGGGGAATCGAGGGGTGAACCACGACCTAAAATTGTGTACACCTACTTCCACTCCCACTCCCAAGTAGAAGTAGAAGACAATAGAATACAATATATTATCTAATGAATTCCAAAGTAATTCCAAATAATTCCAAAGAAGGTGTACACCTAATTTCAATCGCGGTTCACCCCTCGGGGAGAATGGTGTGGGTTCATGGGGAAACTTTTTAAATTGAAAAGTTTTTGTTATGTCGAGAGTAGTAGAGTTGTTGATTCACAAAGAGAAACAAAGAGGTTGT
Organism: Forficula auricularia; assembly: GCA_024734495.1. Classification (NCBI taxonomy): domain Eukaryota; kingdom Metazoa; phylum Arthropoda; class Insecta; order Dermaptera; family Forficulidae; genus Forficula; species Forficula auricularia. The sequence continues at coordinate 14,490,067 of JALMQS010000118.1, forward strand.
CCTCTGCTTGATGCAAATAAACATACACACATATATATCGAAATTATATATCTGTAGATATATTATTTATTAAATAATATATATATATACCAGGTGTATAACGTTAAATCCGCTGTTTGCTCATCGATGGCGCTAGTGCTCGTATTGAACTACCATGGACACGCCATACATTTTATTTCATGAGTTTAACGTCTGACAACATTAATCAGTGATCATTGTTAACCATTTCATAACACAAAGTCTGTTTTTCCTTGGGTAATCATGTACAGTTTTGTGCCAGAAAAAGAGCATATGCGGGAAGCTCTGCTTTTCTGCTTCAGTTTGAAGAAATCTGCTGCCGAATCGCATCGAATGCTTGTGGAGGCCTATGGCGACAGTGCTTTATCGGAAACGACCTGCAGGGATTGGTTTCGGCGGTTCAAAGATGGCAATTTTGACCTGTGGGACAAGAAGCGTGAAAATCGGCCCAAGAAGGTTGAGGACCATCAATTGCAGGCTCTTTTGGACGAGGACGATACGCAATCGCAGAAAATGCTTGCCGAGCAATTGGGTGTTACTCAACCAGCCATTTCTAAGCGGCTACGTGCTATGGGAAAGGTTCAAAAGATCGGAAAATGGGTGCCGCATGAATTGAACGACAGGCAGATGGAGCGACGCCAAAACACATGCGAAATCTTGCTTGCCAGACAAAAAGAAAGTCGTTCCTGCATCGGATTGTGACAGGCGATGAAAAGTGGGTATATTTCGAAAACCCTAAACGCAAAAATTCATGGGTTGACCCCGGCCAACCATCAACACCTTTCTCAAGACCAAATCGCTTCGGACGGAAGACGATGCTGTGCGTTTGGTGGGATCAGCAGGGAATCGTTTACTATGAGACGTTGAAACCTGGTGAATCTGTCAACGCCGACCGCTACCACCAACAACTGATCAAATTGCACCGTGCTCTGCGTGAAAAAAGACCGTATTATCAACAAAGACATGAAAAGCTGATTTTTCTCCACGACAACGCACCATCGCACACGTCAAAAATGGTCCAAAACTACATGGAGACACTCAACTGGGAGCTGCTACCCCATCCCGCTTATTCACCAGACTTGGCCCCTTCAGACTACCACCTGTTTTCGTCAATGGGCCACGCGCTCGCTGAGCAGCACTTCGATTCATACGAAGACGTCCGAAAATGGCTTGATGAGTGGTTTGCCTCAAAAGAGAAGGGATTTTTTTGGCGTGGTATCCATAAATTGCCCGAGAGATGGGAGAAATGTGTAGCTAGCGAGGGCAAGTACTTTGAATAAATTTGATTTTGCTTTCTATGAAAAAACCATGTGTTTTTTTGACTAAAAAACAGCGGATTTAAGGTTATACACCTAGTATATATATATATAGATATATAATTTCTATATATATATGTCTGCATGTTTATTTGCATCAAGCAGAAGACAACCTCTTTGTTTCTCTTTGTGAAACTTTTTAAAATTTAAAATATAAAATACTAGGTAGGTTCACAAAAATACAAGACAAGATGCTTATTTAGCACGACTCTTTGTGAACTCCTGAAGATGGGCTCATACCCTGAAATATATATAGAGTGGTGCTAAATAAGCATCTTGTCTTTTATTTTTGTGAAACCTACCTAGTATTTTATATTTTAAATATTAAAAATTTTTTTTTACTTTATTTATAAAAAATATTTTTTTATTTTGAAAAGTAGGCAGATATATTGGTTCTCGAAATGAAATAAAATTGTTGCATAGTTTCAAGGGGAAATTAAAATGAATGATTTTTCCGAAAAGGGTGATGATAGAAGGTTTGAAGTCCCTGCCTGGTATATTTTCCAGTTCAAGCATGTCAAAGACAAGTCCAGACGAGTTTTGATAGAATAAAAATTGTTCTCGCTGAGGAACTATTAAAATAGAAATAATACAAAAAAGGAATAAATAATAATGTTTCGGTTTTTTCGCCTTTGGACTAATCGATTTCGAAGACCTCTCAATATATAAGATCGGAAATAGCTAAGAGCGCTATAGACGAATCATAGTTTGCTTATAGCAATAGAATTAGGAGAAATTTAAGATTTTCTTATAGGACAGGCTGATTCATTGTGGAAGATAGCCGATTTCTATCTCTGGGACTGCGATGTTTAAGTCACAATAATTAATTTCTGACTCCTACCCTCACTCACACAAAGCAGTATCCGTATGGGGCAAAGGTCCTAAAATATATTTTAAAAAAATCTAATGTTAAATTTGAAAAATAACGAAAATGATGGAGTATTCGATGAAATTTTCAAAAAAAAAGCGAAGATTAAAATAAAATTTCAAAAAATGAAGGGTACTTTTTTGGACAGCATTCCCTAGTTGAAAAGTCACAACCGCCACTGATATAAATATATAAAGGAAAGCATCTATTTCTAAAATTATCCGAGTACAGAAATTAAAACCCACTTATTATCTAGAAAGCTGAGATTTTGTATATTTATAGAATAAATAATTACCGCAAAAACTCGAAAATTTGAAGATTCTAAGGCACTGAAAAATTTAGACAGAGTGAGACAAAACTCAATTTTTTTACTTACAAAGAAATAGCTATCCCAAAAATAGTAAGTAAATCCGTTGTTAATTAAATTCCCAATTCAAGTTATAGTATCAGCTAGAGAAGCCGTAGTCAAATTTTGGTAAAAATGTGGATTTCAGGATTTAAATTTTTGAGAAAGATTTGAAATAGAAATTGAGGGTTGTTTTCTATTTAAAGATTTTTTTTATAAATAAGGATAAATTATAAATTGATTTTTGAATGTATTTAAAATTTATGCTTGCTTCTAAGAATTTTGGATTGGCTATATGTTCCTCTGGCCCTATGAAATATCATCATCATCATTTGGAGTCAAGGATTAGGCCGTTAAGCCTGTTCCGGCTAAGACATTTTTTTTTTAATGATATTGACGTGAGAAGGAGATACACCAGAAGGTGCATCCCCTAAAGGCCTGTATAGGATGGCCCCTCCATCGTGAAAAGAACAGAGTAGAAGGAAAGAAGCCGGAATCAAGAGCCTAATCTCAGAAAGTTAGATACAATCTAATAGCCAATTTACTAAGTTTTTAGGGCCTTTGAGCAGTGGTAAATTCTCCGTTCGATAAATTAGGTTAAATTTATCTCCCACTTATTTTTTTTCTAGACCCAATACTTACAGAAAAAATGTCTGAGTATAGCCGGGAATCGAACCCTAGACCTCCGGGTTGCCAGCCAGACATGCTGACCATTACTCCAGGGAGGCGACAATCTACTGCCAACGTCCCCTAGGAAGTCCGCGATCTCTTTTTCCTTTGGGTTTATATTTCAGGGCATAATTTGGCAGTCTTTAGGCTTCCATCCTTTCCAGGTAGTCAATCCAATTTTGTTTATATTTATCCCTGACACTATCTATCCCTGATATTTGGAGTTCTTCTCTTATTCGACTATTTTTGATTTTATCTAGTCTTCTATATTCTTTGACGCCTCTAAGGAAACGCATCTCCGCAGCTGTAATTCGGCTGTCTTCTCTCTTGGTCGTGACCCAAGTTTCACTTCCGTACAGGAGGGTTGGTCTGGCGGCGACTTTATATACTTTTATTTGAGCCTCGATAGATGTTTTCTTTAAGTGTCTCCTTATGGTGCCGCACACATGTTTAAATCGGCTTAACTTTTTCTCGATATCTAACAGGTGGGCTGAAAAGTTCGTAGGCTAGCATTGAAAAAAAATTTTTTGGATAGAATTTGATTTTATTATTCAATATAGTTCTCTTCGCGGGCGATACAACGATTATAGCCGTCATACAATTTTTTGATACCATTTTTATAATACCATTTGTCTTCAAAAAGCAATGCTTTATTAACACACGAAATTCCTTTTTATCCATTTTTTCAAAGTACTAAAAGTTATTTCACTAAAAATGCTATAACTCAGATACTAATAGTGCAACAGCTGTCAAATTTATACACGCGTCTTTTGAAGGTTGGGGCTAACTAAAAATCACATGAATTTGATACTAGTGGCGCCATTTATGTGTCAGCCTACGAACTTTTCAGCCCGCCGAGTATTTTCCACACAAGACTCAGCTCGCATCCCAGATAATTGAATTGGCTGACTTGTTCCATTATTGATCCGTCTATAACAATCTTAGATCGTATAAGATGTTTGCCTCTAAAAGCCATCATTTTAGTTTTTGATGAGAATATCTCAAGATTATATTCTCCGGCCATTTGTGAGGATATGTACGGTTTGTTGCAATTTATCTTCACTATCCTGGATTATTAGCTGGTCATCCGCGAATAGTAAGGTGTTAAGGTATACATTTCTTTTTAGCAGTATTCCATCTTTCACATTATTTTTCCAGGTTCTAAGAAGATCGTCTATATATAAATTAAACAAACTGGGTGAGAGACTGCACCCATGTCGAACTTCCTGGTCGTTTCGTCGAGTATTTGTCTTCCTATGTCAATTTGAATCCTGGTATTTTTATAAAGGCTCTTTATCACTGAAATTAGATGGTATGGTATTCCCTTTTTATTAAGAATTTCCCAGAGTTTTTCTCGTTTAACCTTATCAAAAGCTTTTTCTAAATCCAGAAAGGGGTTATGCGGATGGGCTGGTAACCCTCCCATATAAAAACAAAAATCACTCGTAAGATAAGACGATCAGCCTTGGATGCCGATGAAATATCATCCACAAAATTGATTTCTTGGTGGAATTTGTTGCTCGAAGATCGGAGGACCCAAGTTCGAATCCCGGTAAATCGAAAAATCAACCAAAAATCGTTTTAAAGTACTGAGTCACATCAATTTTACTTCGAAACTTGAATCAATATTTTTTTTTCAGCCACCAGATAACGATTCTAAATTTTTAGTTTCCCAATAAAATTTTTATATAGAAAAGTAAGAAGCAAATTCTCTTTCTAGGTAGGTATTTATGTTTTAAAAGTTGTAATTTAAACTGTATACTCTTTGAATTAAAAAATACGAAATCTAATAAATTAAATTAATTTAAAATATAAAGCACCTAATTTAAATAAAATTCAACTCAAAACTATTCAAATATTTATGAATATATAAAGAGATCAGGCGTACTGATTTGACCACTATAATGATAGCTGCTTTGAATTATCAGTCCCGGTTCAAGCAATAATAAATTGTACATAAATACGTCTATTTTTATAGTTGCAACCATTTATTTTATTTATCACATAAATACTAATTTAATTTTGAACAGTCTTCTCCGACTTATAAAATATTATTGGAATTGAAAGATTTAATGTGAAAACAAATATTTACCAAAGGTGAATTAATTATCTATTTGTATACAAATTCCTTAACTCCCTTCTATTAGAACTGATGATAAATACCTATTTGAAGAATGCTAATTAGTTCACAAGATCAAATATGGCCAAAGTAGAAGTAAAGTTAATCAAAAATGAAAAGAAAAAGTGGTTCAAAAATACTTTGCAACTTTTGAAATTATACTATTACTATTAAGTTTATTAATAAAATATTTATATAATAACTTAATTTCGATAGAAATTCTCTCTGAAAATATATATGGTAAAAGGCCTTAAAATTTTTGTAAATTTAAATTATAATAAAGAAATATTTTTCCAGTAGCTATTTAAAAATAATTTTTATAAAAAAATAAAAAAATAAAACCGACTTCAAAAAAATTAAATGCAACAAATAAAATAATAAGAACTCAAAAGTCAAATAAAATGCACTAAAAGGTATAATATAATTATCTAATTTAGTTACAACTAAACGATGAAATTGTTACATGAAATCACTTTTTGAAGTCGGTGATAAAAATATACATTTTATGAATCGAACTCGACGGATCTTACTTAATACGTTTGATGGGTAAGCTGGCTTATATAGTTTGTTTAGCACCGACTTCAAAAAGTGAAGTTTCATGTAAAAATTTCATCGTTTAGTTGTAACTAAATAAGATAATTATTTTATACCTTTTAGTGAATTTTATTTTATTTTTGATATTTTATTATTTTATTTGTTGGATTTAATTTTTTTGAAGTCGGTTTTATTTTTTTTTTTACTATATAAAAATTATTTTTATTTTTCCTTTTTTAGTGATGTTATTAATAGGGACTTAAGATAATACAGTAAGAGAAAGCGTCGGGCAAATGAATCAGAAAATGATAATAAAATTCAATTCATAAATAGAGAAATTATCTCGAAACGTTTGGGGGTTTTAAATTAACGTTTTAAGAATGTTTTTTTTATATAAAAGCTTTTATTTATTATACTATAATTTCGATTATTTGCTCATAAGAATTTGATATTTCCGTTATTTCGCCATTGATCATATCATCAGAACATGACCAAATTAATATCGGACCACCCCTAAGGTACCCCTTCCAAAAAAAAGAATCATTAAAATCGGTCCACGTGGCAAAAAGTTCTTGCTGAACATATATAAAAATGAATAAATAAATAAATAAATAAATAGGTATCTTGACTACCTTGGTGGTATACTGATCCAAACGCAGAAAAAATTATTAAAATCGGTTCATAAACAAAGAAGTTATGCGTATAAAACATACCTAACAAAAAAGGCCCAATACCAATGAAATTTATATTTTTAACTATACTGAACCCAATGCAAAAAGAATCATCAAAATCGGTTCACAATTGGCGAAGAAATCAGGTAACATAGACACAAAAAAAAATCAGTCAAATTGAGAACCTCCTCCTTTTTTGAAGTCGGTTACAAATACATTAATTCATTGATTTTTATTTTTCTATACATAAAAAGATTAGTTTGTAGTCTTAACGTTTCAAATGCCTAGATTCAAATAAACTGATATGGCTATTCACATAACTTTAACATACACCTGCCCCTCACTTATATTTAATAGTTAATTAAATAATTTAGGTATAATAATTTATGAATTTTTATTATTGTAATTATTTTCAACTCCCCCCCCCCCCTCGGTCATTATCAATTTCCCAAAGTGAGTCATTTTTATAAGGTCGTATAGGGTGCATATTTGAAATTTCGTACACATCGATCAAAGAGTCTAGGACTTATACTGATAGCTCTATTTTTTGAACACCCCAATTTTGGTCCCCAAAAGAAATAATGAATCTCTTTTATACTTATTATTAGACCATTTCATAGTCAATTTTATTTTCAAATCGACTTTTTTTTTAATGCAAGATTACAAACTTGACCATACCCAGCATATGGTAAAGTTAAATAAACTGACACGTTCTGATGTGGGCATCCACTTGACTTTAGGATACACCCAGGCCCCTCTCTTATATTTAATATTTAATCAAATTATTTATAATCATGTAGGGGGGGGGTAGTTTTTGCATTTTTAGACTTCTGGGGGTCCACTGATTATGTATACAATATTTGGTTGAGTTTGCTCAAATGGCCTAGATTTTTAGTTTTTAACCCCCTCCACCCACCCCCTAATTTTGGGTCGTTATGCACCAAAATATAATCAGCTCTTAATCTCAATGCACCAAAACTACATGTGAAATTTGGTTTTGATATTCACACTAGTTTTTGAGCTAGTTCGTCCACAAAAATTTGGTAACGCACAGACTAACACACCAACACACTAACGGACTAACATTTTGACAAAACAATTATTATCTCGAAAAATATAATTTTTTTCGATGTTTATTTATTAGAGCTTTTTTGTAGAGCGAAATGCCATGGTTTTCGCCCAATTTTTTTACTAAAAATAGTTTCATCCGTTTTTGAGATATTTTGAAAAAAATAAGGAAAAAAAACACTTTTTTCATGCACGATTACAATATTTGTCCATAACCTGTATGGCAAAGTAAAAATTAATAATTTTGGAAAATTATGCCTGTGGTCAAATTTCGTGTTACGTCTATTTTACAATTCAAAAATAATTTTAAATTTATTGTTTTTATATTGAGATGAAAAGCTGGATTTTTTTACAGTAGGTAGGTACTCAATATAAAATGGATTTGGATTAATTATAATTAGTTATAAATTATATATATCGTAGTTAATATGTAATTAATAAAATTATGAAATCTATTAATATGATAGATAGTTGTTAGAATACATTTATAACTAATTGTATCAATGAAATTAGAATAGATAACCTAAAAGGTATGCAACCGAAACAACCTAACGCAATGAATACTCATCAAACGATCTAGCTAGAAAATATTTTAAAAATCCATCATTATGTAAAGCTAGTCATTAATATAACACTATATATATGTTTTACTGTAGGTATATAATATAATAAATGGCAATTTACCCGCCTGTCGTCTAACTGCCGGTTATCTTTAACTATCAGTTAAATCAACTATGTGACTGTAATGTGCTTAGGAGCTAAAGATGGCGACTTTTTTGAATCTCGTTTAAACTAAAAAAAATTAATACCTTATATTTCAGAATTTTAAAAGTTTGGATTATTTGATATACTAAATAAATAAATAATATAAAGTTAATTGAAATTATTTTACCTAGTATGTATAAAAGAAAGAAGATTTGTTTTTCTTATGATTTTTACTTTTAAGGCTAATTTGACATCCACCCACAAAAGAGCAAGATTAACCGGAAGTGTACAATTTGGCCTTATCGACTGCACAGTTCACCGGGGGTTTGGGGTACTTAATGCACTTAAGAATTACTTTTTTTTGCTTATTCGTATTTTGAAATATTTAAAAGATTCTCTTTATTCTTAGCAAATATGTATACTATATAGGTATACGAGTACATGGGTGGCATATGCGGTCCATGGATGCTGTGGATGCGGCACATCACTAAAATTTGAAAAAAATGTAGAGTATTTTCATAATGTGTCATAAAAAAACATAATGTTAAATTTGAAAAATTCCAAAAAAATTCTATGAAATTTGCAAAAAAAAGCTATGGGTCTCATCCACATAAGCTCACGAGAGAAGTGAAACTTCTGTATCCATAGATGTTATTTGTATATACTAAGCACAAATCAACTAGATTACTAACACATTCTTCCTTTCTCTCTCTCTCTCTCTCTCTTATTTCCCCTCCTTTGAGTCATTTCCCCTGTCGTAACAAAAATTTCAAAACACAAACGTCTCTAAAGAAGTTTCACTTCAAAAAGCGAAGAATAAAATTAAAATTAAAAAAAATGAAGGGTGCTTTTTTGGACAGGATCCCCTGTTTGATAAGTCACTGTCCGCCACTGGAATACATATTATGTACTACTAGTTGCTCCAGGCATGGCTTCGGCACGCCTTCTGCACCTAGGCCCTCCAGGCGAATTGGCCTGGCGGGCAGCGTCTCGAGATGGCCAAAAGTTTTTTTAAATATTTATTTAATGCAATGGCTAAGCACGATCGCTATCTGACCAATCAGAATCTTTCTAATAATTTAACGCTTTGCCATTGGCTATGCACTGGCCAATCAGATCGTTTGGATCATACAAACATATATATATAATACATGCTTTTTTCATTTTATATATATAGATACCTACCTATATTTTTTTAATGATCTAAAATTGTTTTTCATCGAATAAACTATATGAAAATAAGATTAATTGTTTTTAGGAACTCTTTTTATTATAAAAAAAATCTTTAAAAAGAAATTCAATACATAAAAATCCCATATCCTTGGATACAGGCCATAAAATTTCAGCTCATTTTGCTCCCCCCTCAGGGCGGTTTCATACTTCAATAATTATTATTAGGGCAATTTCCTCCACTTGTTTTGATATTATTAGCCATCCGCTTCTATATATAAAAAAATCCAAGCCCCTCCCTCGCTCTATCTCTTTTTCCATATAAGCAGGATATTAAATATGGATTCATCCCGGGTACTTGGCGAGGCGTGACGCCATGGCCGGTTAAGCCAACAGGGTTTATATTAGGTGATAAAAACGGGCAGCAATATGCCGGCACTTATCATTGGTCGTTTCGAGGAAAGGGGGCGTTTGATAAGAAAAGCGAGACGTCACATTGCAAGAACGACTTGTCGCCGCCATCTGGAGAGGGTGGAAAAAGTGCAATCTTCTTATCTGCGCTCCTTCGTCAGCCATTACTCGCCCAGCCAAGGGAAATGGGCCTATTATTTTTATATCTTGCTTGATGGGGAATATTCCAAGAGAAATTCGCCACCCCAATATTTAGCCAGTTTAAGTGGTTATGAAAAATGCATTAAAGAAATAAAATTCATTATTGCATTGGATCAATTTCAAATTGGATTTCACCAGGAAAAATTATATTAACTTTTATCAAAGATTTCGTTTTACTAAAACATGATTTTAAACTAAAAATACACATATCCCGTAAATTAAAATTTCATAAATTGAAGGAAACAATAAAAGAGAGTGTCTTTTGCTGGAATTATAAATTTTTAATTTATTTATTACGAGAGTATAGTTTCTAGAGGTTTGCCCTCTTCATCAGTCTATTACAATTGATTTACAAGAAATAAATTAAAAATGTATAATTCCGACAGAAGACACACTCTTTTATTGTCTCCTTCAATTTATTAAAATTTAATTGAAAAGTTTTTGTTTTGCCGATAGTAGCAGATTTGTTGATTCGCAAAGAGAAACAAAGAGGTTGTCCTCTGCTTGATGCAAATAAACATACACACATATATATCGAAATTATATATCTGTATTATTTATTTGTTTGAGACTATAGTTTCGAAGACTTGGTCTTCATCATCAGTCTTTTTTAATTATAAATATTATATTTCATGGGGTCAATATCCATACGGTATTGATTCTATGAATAATAATAATTATAATTAAAAAAGACTGATGATGAAGAACAAGTCTTCGAAACTATAATACATAACAAATAAATAAACAAACAAACAAATAAATAATATATATATATATATATACAGAAATATAATTTCGATATATATGTGTGTAAGTTTATTTGCATCAAGCAGAGGACAACCTCTTTGTATCTCTTTGTGAATCAACAACTCTGCTACTCTCGGCAAAACAAAAACTTTTCAATTAAATTTTAATAAATTGAAGGAGACAATAAAAGAGTGTGTCTTCTGCCGGAATTATACATTTTTTTATTTATTTCCTGTAAACCAATTGTAATAGACTGAGGAAGAGGGCAAAGCTCTGGAAACTATAATTCTGTTATAAATAAATTAAAAATTTATAATTCCAGCAGTAGACACACTCTTTATTGTCTCCTTCAATTTATAAAAATTCTGTTACTCTCGGCAAAAAGAAACTTTCAATTTAAAATTTAATAAAAAATAAAATTGATTTTTTACCCAATAGTTTCACAGATATATAAAGAGTAACGAACGACTTTCCGTTCTTGAATTATTATGAGAACCGTAGTCAAGACGTACAGAAAATAAATCATCGTTAAAAAAATTTCAAACATTTTTATGCACAATGAGGAAATTTCTTCTTTTTTCTTCCTCGATTCAATATAGATTACTAATTAAATTGAAAGTTTTTTTGCCGAGAGTAGCCGAATTTTTATATATTGAAGGAGACAATAAAAGAGTGTGTCTTCTGCTGGAATTATAAATTTTATTTATTTATAACGAGACTATAGTTTCGTTATAAATAAATAAAATTTATAATTCCAGCAGAAGACACTCTTTTATTGTCTCCTTCAATAGAGTACTAAGGATAAAATTAATTCTGCTCTACTTATGTTTGCAGTCTTATATGAAGTAAGATAGAAAAACAAGCGAATTCATGGGAGTTAAAACATTCTTTAGTTTGAGGGTTTGTTCTAGCCGAGTTATATACTTATTTTTAATCTTTAATTAGAAAAAGACCCAACCGAATCGAGCCTTAATTACTTTATCAATTTTGAATCACCACCCCTCTCAATTGAATTAAATTGTGACCATGACGAATCACCTGCCCTACTAGAGGAGGCTTTAATTTGTTGGGTTCCAAAATAGACACGCAACTCACTCTCACTATAGCCAGTTTTAGAGTGGGGGAGGATTCTATCCAAAGAAAAATAGAGGGGGAGATATTCTATCTTTTGGATCATGAGAAGCCGAGAAAGAGAACTCGAAGCCATGAAGCCCCTTGTTTGGGAAATTATTATTAAAGCATCCCAGGGACAGCCCACCATTGTTTTACAATTTTAAATAGCCATAATGTTAAGGGAAATCCACCTCTGACAGCTTCATGGGTTTATTATTCAGAGCTTAAATAACGAGTGGTATTAAGATGATATATATACTCGGATATAATGGGTAATTGTAGATAACAAATAGATCTTTGTGTAGAATGCTAATCACTTCCCAAAGTCACGTGAAAGGGTTGATATTTGAACGGAGAGAATGCGTTTGTGGATGGGAACTCGGCAAGCGTTTATCTCTTTAACAGAGACCACCAGGGCTGAATAATTCAATAAACATTCAAACGATAGCGCATTTAAACAGTTGATATCAAATCATATAATATCACATTTAGTAGGGGATAAAAAGCCACACAAAACATGGACTAAAACACGAAGCATTAAAAAGACAAATTCTATCAGATGTTGTTTATGAAATGAATTTTTGTTATTTGCGTAGTCAAGTACTAACTAGTTAATATCATTTATTAAAATTTAATTTATTATTATTAGTCGAATAAAACTTGAATTGTTGAGATCGGTAGTTGAAATTAAAGGGAAATTTCACATCTATTATCTACCATTTATTACTTATTTTTGAATACCAAAAATAAAATTTGATATGAGCGACACAAATCCTTTTTTTCTTAGTCAAGATCAGTTGTTTTCAAGAGGGGGCAGGCGAGGCCTGGCTTTCAATAAAATTTTTTACTCTCGATTGGTAATATATTTATTCTGAAACTCGATAACTACATTTATGTAATAAAATTAACAACTTTAATTTTTTATTTAAAATAGCTATGGAGGAAAATTGGATGTCGGCCCTATCAAGTTTTGTTTATCTACTCTTATTAAACGAGCCAAAAATTGTATATTTATTTATATATATTTTAATTGAAAGTAATGGAAGGCAGCCCAGAGGTAGTGAGGAAAGAAAAATTAACACATATAAAATAAGGTGTAATTTATTGGAATCCTTCCTCCTTTCCTTTCAAACCGACGTTTCGGAGGATTTTTCCCTCCTTCTTCAGGGTTTCAAAGGGTCAATGAATGAAACAAATAAAATGTTTCCTTCTTCTCTCCACAGTAGTGTTCAAAAACTTTCTTCATTTGTAACAAAAGGCATAGAAAGACAAAAAAATTTTTTCTCATTCTTTTCTTAATTAGATTAGAAAGGAAAGGAGGAAGGATTCCAATAAATTACACCTTATTTTATATGTGTTAATTTTTTCTTTCCTCACTACCTCTGGGCTGCCTTCCATTACTTTCAATTAAAATTTCTACCAGTCCGTCTCTCTCAGAGAAAATTTCGTTGCAAAAAATTTATATATATATTTATTTATATATATATATTTATTTATTTATATATATATTTATTTATATATATACATTTGTATCTTGGTTCTATTTTGAAAACGGCCCTACCGATTTTGATGAAACAAAATCTATTAACAAGTTTTGAGCATGAGAAAACGATCTGGCTAGGTCTGGACCTCATCAAAATTCATCTTAATTGATTTTTCTTAATTAAAGTAATTATTGATAGATGAAAATCTCAATAAAAAAAATGATTTGCCGCATGTCAGATTAGAATCTGAGACCTCTTGGAAGAGACTTTACCAGTAGACCATAGAAGTATTTTAAAAATCTTTGCTTTTTACTTTTACTAAAATGAATATTTTTGAATTAGACTTTATTATAAGTGTGGAAATAATTGAATATATTATATATAGCTATGTATTTTATAAATAGAATTTATTGAATAAATTGCGGCGAGGCAAATTTGAAATATGTATAATTGAATTAAGCTGAAAGAAAGACAACAATTAATTTTAAATCCAGAAACATTAAATATATTAATAATTATTCCTTTGCCCCCCCCCCATTTCTAATTAAAATTAAATATTCAATTCTCTTTTCTCCGGGCAATTATCCTTGCAATTGTCTTCCTAAAAAAATATTTGGTTGGTGAAAGTTATCACTTCTGTCGCGCGTCCAGAGACGCACACATTTTTAATTTTATGTTTTTATTTCAGATCCTATACGATTATTTTTTTATTATTTTTTCCTATTTATTTTTTGTAATGTTTATCAATATGAACGAATGTGGGCAAATTGGTGTACGAGTAAACAAATATACACATAATATGTGGACCACTGGAAAGCTAGAAATGCAAAAACTGGGTGCGTGATGGGGTGGATGTGGGGGGTGCAGGAGGTGTGGTGTAGTTGTGGGGATCCAGGGGTGGGAGGGGCGGCTGTGGTGGGGTGGGGAGGAGTGGGGGTGCAGTGTTGGGGGCGAGGTGTGTGGTTTCGGGAGGGGGGGTCAGGGGTTACCGTGCATCGCTCGGTGGCTCCAGGTACTTAGTATATTATATTATCTAAATTTTAATTTCATTAGGAAACTAGATAGGTGAAGGTCGACCTAAGTCGGGATTTTAGACTAGTAGATTTAAATGAAAGTCATGAGACGAGTACATGTAAATTAATTCAGCTTTTAACCTCATAAATCAAAGTATTTTTCACAAGATAGCTGAAGTGATTAAAATAGGAAATCCGGAATATTTTTTTTCATATTCTTTAAATTTGCTAACGTTAAAAAGCTCCGTAAATTTTAAATTGTATATAATTTTAAATGAATTAGTTGTATAGTATTTATTAAAAGTGTTTTTGAAATTTTACAAATTTTCAAATATAACACGGATGAAAATAGTCTTAACATTTTGGAATTTGCGAGATCCACATCATCCATGGACCGCACTGGCATATGCTTATAGAGGGTGATCCGCATGGAAGTAGGTGTACACCTCTTTGGAAGTATTTTGAAGTACTTGGAAATATTTGGAAGTACTTGGAAATATTTGGAATTACCTGGAAATATTTGGAAGTACAAGCCGAAGTAGAGTGTACAGCATATTAGGTCGCGGTTCACTCCTCGATGTTTATTTACACCAAGAAAAGGACAGTCACCTTGGTTTCTCCTTAAGAGTCAAAACTTTAACCAAAATCAAATTACTTTTAGTAAACCACAGTAACATAAGATAATGCATTATCTACCTGTACGATTAAATGTAAATTTTCTAAATTGTTTTCGAATTGTCTCTACAGAGTCACTATTATTCTATTAAGCATTCGGAGTCTCTTTTGAATAAAGAATTAAATGAGCATTTTATTCTCTTGTGGAACTTTTTCCGACACACCTCTCTCTTACTGTAATACTCTTTTTTCTTTCTTTCTTTCTTTTTTTAAGAATTAATTTTGTTTTCTCAGCTGATCAGCTGCAACGTGTTTTTGTTTGTTTTCTACCTGCCTGGATCATCTTTGTTGCAATTCGCCGGTTCTCTCATCAGCTGCCCCTCTTCCAATTTCTTCTAGTCATTTTCTCAGATTTCTATATTTCGTGACTGCCGTCACGGGACGATCATAAATCATCATGGCGGTAGAAATTATTTTGAAAACATGTTTCTATAGCTTAATCTATTACCTATAGTCGAGCTCACATGCATTATTCAAATGGAAATTTTCAACCGGGCCCGTACACTTAAGCTCATCTTGAGCTGAATTTAGAGGAGAGGGTACACAAGTACATTAAAAACAGAATTAACGACCATCTTGAACCTGCACTCTGACCGTTAATGCTTTTTCGGTAGTCCGCTTAGATAAGCAGTCTATTCAAAATGGAAAATAATTTGTGGGGAAATATATCAAGATTTAGCAAGAATATTAAGATTAATTATATCGTTAGAGAGAGAAAAACTCTTTAATATCACCGCGAGGTTTTTCATTGAATATTCTTTGGTTGAGTTTTTCTATTTCCTTAAAAAATATATTAATCTTTTTTGTATTCTCGTATTTTTTTATTATTTGGTCGGCTTCAGATACTAAGTCCATTTTAGCCAGTTTTTATTGAGTATGATAACACTGTTCGACAAAAAATTTTCCCGTAAACCTAACAATGGATTCCAGTAGAGTTTTATATGCTGATTATTATGCAATTTCCCGATTTTTTACAACACATCAGAATTTTGAGATATTATCGCTCAAAACGACGAAAAAGGCCATTTTGACCTATTTTCGAGTCCCATTAAATATTAAACAGCAATATTTGAAATCAAAATATTTTGTTGACATAAACGAAAACAGCTTCCTCTTTGATTTTCAAATTACCACTTGTTTTAGCTCAATTAGAACTGGAGTTATAACTAAAAAACTAAAACTACCTGATTATAAAGGATAATAAACATAGATAAAAACATAAGGTCTTAGTTTTTAGCTATAACTCGAGTTCTAATTGAGCTACAAACAAATGGTAATTTGAAAATCAAAGAAGAAGCTGTTTTCTAATACGTCAACAAAATATTTTGATTTCAAATATTGCTGTTTAATATTTAATGGGACTCGAAAATAGGTCAAAATGGCCTTTTTCGTCATTTTGACCGATAATATCTCAAAATTCTGACGTGTTGTAAAAAATCGGGAAATTGCATAATAATCAGCATATAAAACTCTACTGGAATCCATTGTTAGGTTTACGAAGAGAAACTTTTGTTTAATTTTTGTCGGGCAGTGTAATTTTTGATATGTGGGTTAGTAATGACAGGCCCCAGTTTTAGCTGGTAAAATTTTTATTATTCCGCTAGCAACCCCTGAACTTGGGCCTTCCGCTCTAATATCGTGATCAAGACAACGACGCAGAAGCGGTGGTTTAGCGTGCTCGGTCACCCTACTCCTTTAAAAAATAAGAAAAATAATAATCAAAAGAAGAAGGCGGCCAAATGAGAGTCGGACTTGCAAATATCGAGGGTTCCTTATATTTTTCACAATACTTGAGATAACAAATTTGCTCTCATTTGTCGTGGATGCGAGGAAAATGAGTGCATTCGTGAAATTTTTTCATAATTGTGAGTTAACACAGACAAAAAAGCATATGAAAATAACCACTTTAGGGGTCTCTCGCACCGTCATTTCAAATTAAATGAAATTTAACGAAATTTAGTCCCATGTTTAATCTAATATGTTACGCAGACGACGCAGTAATCATTGCAGAGAGCGAAAAAGACCTCGAACAAATGATAAACAAATTCCAAGCCAAAGCTAAGGAACTTAACTTAGATATCTCGATTTCTAAAACCAAATCTATGGCAATATGTAGAACACCCATCATATGTAAAGTTGTCATAAACGACACAAGAACGAATTAGTTTCGAAATTCAGTTATCTAGGAACCGAGGTGAGGTCCAAGTGAAGAAGGCAGCAAAGGTCTCGGGGTGTCTTCTAGATGTAGTGTGGAACAATAAATATATGTCCAAGGACTGTAAGATCCGCATATACTAAACCTGCATACGACCCATCGTAACCTACGCCGTAGAAACAAGAGCAGAAACCACCAAAACCAAAAACCGACTGCAAGTAGTCGAAATAAAAGTCCTGAGATCAAATCTCTGGACTCAGTATAAGGATAAAGCTCATCTGGGGGGTCGGGGTAGCTAGGCGGCAGCATGTCAGCCAGCTAACCAAGAGGACCCGAGTTCGAATCCGGCTCGAGGCATCCGGCTAAAATCTGACCCCCGAGGTAGAGACAAATTTAAAAATAAAAATAACTAGTATCGTAAATGGCTTATGGCTACCATGGCCGAAAAGCCACAAAAAAAAAAAAAAAAAAAAAGCTCATCTAGAAGCCTAGGTGAGATCCAAGGATGAAGGCACCAAAGGTCTCGGGATGTCTTCGAGACGTAATGTGGAACAATAAATAGATGTGAAGGACTGTAAGTAAGACCCGCATATATTAAACCTGCATACGACCCATCTTAACCTACGACGTAGAAACAAGAACAGAAACCACCAAAACCTAAAACCGACTGCAAGTATCCGAAATGAAAGTCCTGAGATCAATCTCAGGACTAAGTATAAGAGATGAAGTTCGAAATGAAAACATCCGAAATCAATCTGGAATCATCGACATATTAAAGTGGACTAAAGGAAGATGCCGAGAGTGGTACGAACACATCATGCGAATGGACGATGAGAGGCTTGCCAAACAAGCCCTACTGCCCAAACCAACCACAAAGAGACATCTTGGAAGACCTCAAAAAAGATGGATTTGACAGTTGGCAAGACTCCGGGAAAGATTCTGGAAATTAACAGGAGAAATCCTAAATTAAGAAGAAGAAGAAGTCCCATTTTTACATCGATATCTTACATTCCATAATAAAAAAGTATTCTTTATTTTTGATCCCACAAATAATTCGACCCGTTATCATTTAATTACAATTTTAATACACATTTTGATTTCGAGGAAAATGAATACAAATGGCTTGTAAATTTCACGTTTATATCTTATTTAATTTACGAGCCATACTTAATGCTCTGACAAACGTACAGACCAACATTCATTGTAACGACTCTATAGGGTCCATTTTACGTTTGAATAGAGCCATTAAAATGGAATTTCATTCTTATTGTGTCCTCTTACAAAAGTTGTTATTTTATTAAATTTAATATTTTGATTCCCTGTTTTCTTTATTCAATGTCTTTGGCGGTTTAAAAACACTTGCTAGGTTATGTTTCTAGAAGTTAATATTTTACATGCATGTAGCAGTTAAACGTTGAAGTTCTTAGGCGGATTATGACTTTCTAAGATGCTTTGGGCTATTAGAATAATTGCTGGTAGATATATTCTTCTCAATCACAATCGTGTTGCGTGCATTCATCCCACTCAAATTGAGTGGTAAGGAAGGTCTAGAGAGGGTTAAGTAGCTGAGAATTTAACTTCATATTATTTTGTTTGTTAAAACTATTTTTAAATTTAATTTCTTTCTGGGGTCGGGTTATGCTAGGGGTTAGCGAACCAGCCTGCTATCTAAGTGGACCCAGGCTCGAATCCGACTCGAGGCATCTGGCTAAAATCTGGTCTCGGGGCAGAGACAAATTAAAAAAAAAGTACTTATCGTAAATTGGCTTATGGCTAGAAAGGCTGAAAAGCCAAAAAAAATTCTTTCATTTTAGTGGTCTAATTTTATTGATAAATAGGTCTAAATTTAATTGAAAAGTTTTTGTTTTGCCGAGATTAGCAGAGTTGTTGATTCCCAAAAGAGAAACAAAGATGTTGTCCTCTGTTTGATGCAAATAAACATACACACATATATATCTAAATTATATATTATTTATTTGTTTGAGACTATAGTTTTGAAGACTTGGTCTTCATCATCAGTCCTTTTTAATTATAAATATTATTTTTCGTGGGGTCAATACTGTATGGATAGTGAAAATTTTCGATCTTTACTTAGCTGGGAGCTAGTTAAAATTAAAATCAACTTGAAGAATGAATCTGAACCTGAAGTTGATTTTAATTTTAACTGGTCCCCGCTAAGTAAAGATCGAAGATTGTCAGTATCCATATAGTATTGACCCCATGAAAAATAATATTTATAATTAAAAAAGACTGATGATGAAGACCAAGTCTTCGAAACTATAGTCTCAAACAAATAAATAATATAATTTCGATATTTATGAGTGTATGTTTATTTGCATCAAGCAGAGGACAACCTCTTTGATTCTCTTTGTGAGGTCTAAGTTTATTTAAATAAATTTATAATGATATCCACCACAGCATACATTATGATGTTAACCAATCGATGTGGAAAGATCTTTTGATAGGAACAATTTACTTTATTTTTTTTTCTCTAAGCCAAAATATTTTTATTTTACACGGTATGTGTGGCAGGCGAAATATCTGAATTATGGAGAAAAATCATTTTCGTGCATGATTTTATTATTTGTTTGTCTATCTGTCACGATGACTCAAAATCGAAGAGATGTAAAAAGTTTATTTTAAGTCAAAAAAACAAGATTTTAGGCTAAAAATTGCAGAAAATCCAGTTAAATAATTATCCGCTGACTACCGGGCTTTCGACTGGGAGGCACATACGTAGGCCCCGTGGGGAGCTTGTCAATATATCTTCGGGTATTTCCGCAAGTGTTTGAACCCTACAGGATGAGTATATATCGCCTCACAATATCTTTTATATAAGATTGGAGTAATTTTTGGAGACGGACTGATAAGTGAATTAAGTGGATATTGATGAGGCAGTCCAAAAACATTACATTACATTATAATTCTGCTGATAATGAAATACAATATATTATTGTTACTGCCACTGAAAGAGGAGACAGAGGGGAATGCCGCATTGGATTTCCTTCACTGACTTTTCAAAACCCTGAAGAAGGAGGGAATAGCCTCCGAAACGTCGGTTTTATGAATAAAAAGATAGTGTAAATTATCTTCTTCTTTTTTGGACTGCCTCATCAATATCCACTTAATCTTTTATATATTATATCGGTCTTCTTTCTTCTTTTAAGTGCCATATCAGGTCTCCCTGACATTTCGGATCCTCTCCACATATACCTGCGCTATGTGTGTTTAGCTGTTTTTACACAGATATACGGGACCTACTTTTTAACACCGGTTCCGAACGGCTAGTTTGGAGAGGTTACTAGGCAATTATACTCTTGGTAGGTTGCCATTGCTTTCCTAGAGGAGGCGACTGCAAATATCTGATCTCAGTCTCGAACCAGCGTACTTCGAGTCAGCGACCCGATACTCTAGCCACTGACCCACAGTCGCCTCTATTATATTATTATATCGGTCAAGAAAACTAAAAAGTTTCCCGCTTTGATAAACAAATTACCTTTACATTAAATTTAAAATATTTTTCTGAAAAACTCGAATAATTCAATTAAGTAGGTACCTATTATATCTTAGATACGCTTTACAATGTAAATACTTCCTTAAGTTCCTTAACAAGAAGATAATTTCATATAATAATAAACTGATGATAATTTTTGAAGCTTGACTGGTTAAATTGTTTATTAGAATATTTTAGTAAAAACCACATTGCATTTATTATTATATATATTTATTAATAATTAAACAAGCGTATAAAACAAAATGCATGACATTACAATCACTAAATCTATGATCGTTATCATGCATGAGATGTCACAATGAAAGCCGAAGAACAATAATAAATACATATAATAATCAAAACAAAATGTGGTCTTTATCAAAAAATTAGAATAATAACATGTTGTTTAATTTGACCATAATAATTATGTTCATTTTCTAATTTCCGAAATGAAATCATTCATTGCTAAAACCTACCTGCAAAACTTTCCATCTCTTTGAATAAAACAAAGGTTTGTGCTAATATTTTAAAAGAAACATTTTTTCCTTCTCAAGAGGTTTTCCTGATGTCATCCCTGGTTTTAAAATTTATTACTAAATTGACTGAGTTTTGGTTAAAAATTCGAAAAATGTGAAAGATTTTAGAGGCCAGGTAAATAAAATTCTCACACACATAAAAAAAGGACCAAAGTAATTTGTTAAAAAATTATTTACGATTTGCACATATAAATTGCCTTAATATGTTTCGTTTAAGATACGATAAAGATAAAAACCCGAGAGTACAACAAACCTTTTTAGGATTTGTGGGTCTATATAAATATTCCTAATGTTTTAAGGAAAAGTGAAAACATTCAAATTGACAGAACTAACCAATTTATTTTAATCTAAAGCATTCTCATTCGATATTTTTTGCGAAAATTAGCGAAAGTAGAGAATGAAAGAGGCATAATTTTTGCATTGCACTTTTTAATACTTGTCTTGGATATATGTAATAATCAGTCTATAGCAGGGGTGGCCACTAACCTTAACTTTGGGAGCCGCAAATTTATAAAACTGTTTCTGAGCACATTGTTTGGAGATAAATTAATGTTTTATTAAAAAAAGACATATTTTTTTATTTTATAAAATGAAGAAAAATATATTTTTTGCTCTACTTTTTTTTTTTTTTTTTTTTTTTAATGGTATTGATGTGAGAAGGAGATAAACCAGAAGGTGGATCCCCTAAAGGCCTGTATGGGCTGGCCCCTCCATCGTGAAAAGAACAGAGTAGAAGGAAAAGAAGCCGGGATCACGAGCCAATCTCAGAAACTTAGATACAATTCAATATCCAATACTTACTTATAACATTACAAATTATAAATTTATTTAATTTTTGTATTATTATTTTTTTAATTTAATTATTATACAGGGTGGGGCATAAAGATCTACCACATTTTGAAGAGATATAAAAAATGAAAAAATTTAACTAGAAAAAAACTAAATATATTTTTGAAAAGAAAATAAATGAATTTTTTTTTAATGTATTTTAAACATTATCAGACAAAAAAAGGGGGGGGGGGAGTCAAAAAAATTCTAGCTCTTTTGACCAAACTTAACCAAATTTTGTATACATATTCTGTATCCATAGAAGACTAGAAATGCAAAAACTAACCAAATTTTCTATACTTAGTTTGGTCAAAAGGGTTAGAATTTTCATTTTTGACCCTCCCCCAATTTTGGGTGGTTAGGTTTTGCATTTCTAGCCTTTTTGGGACCCACAGAATATGAATACAAAATTTGGTTGAGTTTGGTCGAAAGGGCTAGAATTTTCATTTTTGACCCCCCTCCTTTTTGTCTGAATAATGTTTAAAATACATTTAAAAAAAATTATTTTATGTTCTTTTCAAAAATATATTCAGTTTTTTCTAGTTAAATTTTTTCATTTTTTTATACCTCTTCAAAAGATGGTAGATCTTTATGCACCACCCTGTACTTTTTAAAATCAGTATTTTTCAAGAGGGCTCAAGAGCCGCGCGAGATTGACTGAAGAGCCGCATGCGGATCGCGAGCCACGTTGTGTCCACCTCTGGTCTATAGCTTGAAACTAAATTCTAACATATACCTACTTGCTATATAGCTCTCAATATTGTGTAAAAGAATGAGATATTGATTTAAGGTGAAACATTTTTCTGTTTGTTTAGTCAGTCTGTTTGAATTCCTGAATACTTTCGATAATTCAAAAACGGAAAATCATATAAAGTTCATTTTGATGCCAAAATATTTGTTGATTTTTCCAATTGTGAGAATTGATTCGATTTCGGACTCCATAGATTTAGAATTTCCGGTTCCGAAATTCAGAAATAAATTTGTTCATGATTTTTAATGAGATTTTTTCCAGTTTTCAAGGAAAAACACTAACAAACAATGATATAATTTGTTTTATGAAACAAGTTTTGAATAGTTTTTTAAATTTCATTTAACCTAAGAGGGTCTTTATCAGCTTATGATAGCTCAAGCCCCCTGCATTATGCAAAACTAATGGAAAATGTATCGATTCTTAAAGAACTTACCCTTTAATATTCATCTTTTCGAGTGAATTCAATACATCGGCAACTAAATAAAATTAAAATATTGTGAAAATGATTATTTTAAGAACGAAATTTTCTCTGGAGAGAGACGGACTGGTAGAAATTTTAATTGAAAGTAATGGAAGGCAGCCCAGAGGTAGTGAGGAAAGAAAAATTAACACATAAAATAAGGTGTAATTTATTGGAATCCTTCCTCCTTTCCTTTCAAACCGACGTTTCGGAGGATTTTTCCCTCCTTCTTCAGGGTTTCAAAGGGTCAATGAATGAAACAAATAAAATGTTTCCTTCTTCTCTCCACAGTAGTGTTCAAAAACTTTCTTCATTTGTAACAAAAGGCATAGAAAGACAAAATTTTTTTTTTTTTTTTTTAAATCACCCGGCGGCATTAATTTACTTAAAAATCGTCATATCCCCCCCCCACCCCGTTTTAGGAATGTCTGAAACGGAAAAAAGTATTTTTAAAATAATTATTTTCTTTTGGTTTAATTAGATTTTGAGTTTTCTACCTAACTCTCAAATGCTTACGCTCAAAAATGATATTTGGCTACCATGATTTGTGTTTTCCGAAGAAATAAATTTTCGAGATCTTTGAATCCAATAAGATTAATTTAGGTTTTCAGTTTGTCTGTCTATCTTTGTGACTGACTGTGACTGCATTTTCGAAAAACGATAGGTAAAAAGAAATTGAATTTGATAATATATTTTCTTCTCCAAGTAAAATTAGAAAAAATAATTTTATTTTTTGGATATTATGTGACTTAATTTTCCTAATTATGTAACAGATTTTTAGTAAGCTCCTCGAAATATATATTTATATCTAATATTTAAAATTATTGGATAAAAAATACTTGGTAGGTTTCACATTAAGATATAAAAACTAATGGATGGAGATTCTCCAAAAATGTTTCACCAAGTACCAACACCAAATTCCTTAAAAACTATAATATTTGGTTGCTTTTACATTTTCGATTGAAAAGTTTTTTTATATTAAGTATTTAATAATATTAAGAAAACATTTTATAATAGAAATATTATCTATTATTATAGTTATAAGTAAAAATTTCAAAATAATTGAAAACTCTTGAAAGTTGAGACATCTGCAAGTGTTAAAATCAATATTATAGAGAAAACTTATATTTTCACTACGATTTTATATTCGAAATTCACAAAAGATATTATTTTCTATATCTATGTTATTATTAAATTTATAATATTGGTTCGCTCACAAAAAGAAATAATAATAATAAAAAAGAAGCGAATTTAAATTTTAGGATAGCAGATGGCTCTGGTGAAAAAAACATCAAATCAAAAAAATATATAACATAACTCAACATGTGTTGCGGAAGAGGTTTTTCCGACTCTTCGTTCGATCTTTTTGCAAAAAACTTGACTCCTTTATTACATCAATGCAAAGCTGAAAGAAACGAAATTGATTATTTTTTCCTTCCAAGTGAAAAAAATTCAAAAGAGAATTTAATTATACGTGAAATCATTTATAAATAGTAGGCAACTTGAACCTAGTACTATATCAAGTTAAGATTATTTTTATTAACTCTTTTAATAAAATTAAACGAATAGTCGAGAGCAGAATTTTTTTACCATGCTTTGATTGAAAAAGTCTTTCTATAGTTGTTATATAGCAGAGATTCTCAGCATCTCAACCACTGTGCAGCGGCACACTAGTGAACCTTTGATAATGTGCCCCTAAAAACTATGATAAAATAAATTTATTTGGATATCGAAATCCAGACATACACGAGATCTGGACACTAAAGAGACAAAATAAATCGTTATTGAAAATAAATTTTTACCACATTGCGAGATTTCAACGATAAATTAAGAATAGAGTCCTCAATAGTTTGAACCCTTTGAAGTAGAACTTGGAGGGTGACCAATACTTTATCTGCTTTGCATTGGATAAAGTAAAAATGGAGAAATATTTTGCGCCTTTTTTTCACAAGGTCGGCATACCCTTAACTGATCTGCCAATTCAGTTGTCTAAATTGCAGGGGCTCCCATGATATGAGATATCTATCTACTCTTATTAAACGAGCAAAAATTGTATATATATATTTGTATCTTTGTTCTATTTTGAAAACGGCTCTACCGATTTTGATGAAATTCACGGGTTAGACAATTCGATCTGCCACGGCCTCATCTTCGGCTAAATTGTTTTTGATGGTTTTTTTTCGTAATCAAATTAATTATTCTCAGGTAGAAAAATGCCAATCTTGGGTTTTTAAAAAAGGTTTCTCTTTTACTTTTGTACCCAGACAGACAATAGGTTGGGTTAATTCACTGTTCTCAAAGGCTTTGAAGAAGTATTGTGATTGTGGTTTTTAACATATTTTGTTCTCCCTCAACTTTAGAATTATTAATAAACGTTTTATATTTGTTTTTATAAAGAACCTTATTTATTTAATAGAATAAAAAAATAATCAAGAATTTATTTAAAAATATCTTTCGCATAACACATTTTGATGGTTTTCTTTATTATCAATTGGATGAATAAAAATGAATCAGGTAGTTGAATTAAAACAAAATAATTGGGTGTTCAAATAAGCAATAACTAAACCTGAGCAAAGCTCGGAGGCTTCAGGTACTAGATATTAAAAGACAAACTGATGCTTCTACTGGCAAACAGCGACCGTGCCGAGACAGGTTTGAACATGATTGTGTCTGTTGATGTTTCCCCCATCCTCTGCTCGCTAGACAAGCCTGCACTTGTAGCAATCGTCCGCAGTAGTCTCTTCGATTGCGACAGACTACTCGTCGGAAAAGCCAAGTGGCCAACGGGTTAACCTCAGGAAGGCGAGATGTTGAAAAAAATTCACAATAATTTTTCTTAAGAACCATAAAAATTTTAAGCTAAAAGAAATAAGGAACAAATTTATTTTTAAAATTAAGACAATTGTAATTCACATACAAACGATTCTTATTTTAAAATATTCACATTTTCAACCTCTTTTAAATTCACTCTTATGTTACTACATTTATGAAGGTATGATGAATGTTGTAATCAATAATTAAAAAGTATTTTTTTTTGCTTTGTTTTATCGAAATATTTCAAAAACGACTGAAACTATTTATTATTAGCCCAATTAGTTCTTTTTGTAAAAAAAACCTTGAGATGCGAAAAAATGTTGTAGTCGCAGTAATTTGGGCTCCGTTCATATAAAAGTGCAAATCAGTATTTTTCACGACGGCACAAAAGAGACTTGGCGCGCCCCTGAATATAATTAGTTGGAAAGGACTAGTAAACTATTTTCGGGTATAAAAATTGACCGATTTTGTTCATATTGTTTAGCTGTATTCTCAATCACATATAATTAAAAAAATAATTGTTTATCTCATTAAAAGCGCTATAAACTCAGTTGATTAATATTTTTAAAAGTGAATTAACCATTTAAAGAGTAAATAAATGTTATATTTAATATTGATTTACTATGAGTTAAGGATACTAGGTCACTTATTTCACTTTAATTAACCATTTATTAAAAATGCAATTTTTTCCTATTTTTTTATCTATCTACTCTTATTAAACGAGCAAAAATTTATTATTTGTTTGTATCTTAGTTCTATTTTCAAAACGGCTCTACCGATTTTGATGAAACCAACTCTATTAACAAGTTTTGAGGATGAGAAAATGATCTGGGTAGTTCTGGACCTCGACAAATTTCATCTTAATTGATATTTTCTTAATTAAAGTAATTATTTATAGATAAAAATCTCAATGAAAAAGTTTGTTTACATTTTTTTCAATTATCTTTTATTTATTAATTGGTTTTTTAATTTTAAAACCCACTAATAGGTTATAGCAAATATTATAATATATATATTAAAATTAAACAATTTAATTGATTATGGAATGAAATGGGAGGAATTAAATAATGGAATTGAAATAATTATCGGAAAAAAGAGTGTTTTTTTATTTAATTAGTTTTTTCCTCTTATTAAAAACAAGGACTAAAAGATGATCAAGGACAGTCGATGGTGGAGAAGTAATCTCCGGAGTCGAAGCTCAAAAACAATGAATGCATAAATTCATGTAAAATAATTGGATTAATAAAATTTATAAAAAAAAATTAATTGATTATGGGCAAAGATAGAAGGATCAATATAATTATCGGAAAAGAGGTTTTTTTATTTAATTAGTTTTTTCCTCTTATTAAAAACAAGGACTAAAAGATGATCAAGGACATTCGATGGTGGAGAAGTAATCTCCGGAGTCGAAGCTCAAAAACAATGTATGCATAAATTCATGTAAAATAATTGGATTAATAAAATTTATAAAAAAATTAATTGATTATGGGCAAGGATAGAAGGATCAATATAATTATCGGAAAAGAGGTTTTTTTATTTAATTAGTTTTTCCTCTTATTAAAAACAAGGACTAAAAAGATGTTGGCAAGCTCAAGATGATCAAGGACATTCGATGGTGGGGAAGTTATCTCCGAAGTCGAAGTTCAAATACAATGTATACAATAATTCATGTAAAATAATTGGTTCAATTTAATTGATTATAAATTTGAGTATTAAATCCCACAAAGAGTTAATAAGAAATATGATTATATATTAGTAAAATAGTTTAGATTTCGATATATTTCGGGTTGTCAGCCCATCATTTTCGCCACTTTTCTCTGACTCCTGACGATGGGCTGACAACCCGAAATATATCGAAATCTAAACTCCCTTTTGTTGTTTTATTTCATTTTATGTTAAACCCACCTACCAATTTTACCCAATTTATTATTATTATTAAATTAATAGATTGAGTGACTCATAATATTATTAATATTAATATATTAATAAATATTAATGCTCCTTTATGGTCTGATTATCCTGTCAAATTGACACGATAGTTTAGAGGAAGTTTGAGAAATTTAATTGTGGAAAATAAATGTGTTAATCTCATGATACTCATCTAAGATTGAAAAAATAACACAACTCTACAAACATTTTTTCCTTGTCCTAAAGTTTATTTCATGATTTTTCTATTCATTGTGCACCAAAATAAAGGAAAAATACCTATATTCCGTATAAAGTTTGCTTTTGTAGTGGTTAATAATAATAATAAACGACGAAAAAGGCCATTTTGACCTATTTTCGAGTCCCATTAGATATTAAACAGCAATATTTGAAATAAAAATATTTTGTTGACGTAATAGAAATCAGCTTCCTCTTTGATTTTCAAATTACCACTTGTTTGTAACTCAATTAGAAATCGAGTTATAACTAAAAAGTAAGACCATATGTTTTTATATATGTTTATTATCCTTTATAATCACGTAGTTTTAGTTTTTTAGTTATAACTCGAGTTCTAATTGAGCTAAAAATAAACTGCAACGGATCGTTGCTAAACTTTATCCAAATTCATTTGAAATATTAATATGTTCTAGAGTAAAGTACTTTAAAATATAATTTTACTAAAAACTTTATTTAATCTTTTTTGTGGTCCCCAAGGTACTTAATTAGGATATTAAATTTCATCAAAATTGGTTAAGTCATTTTCAAGATATTTAGAAAAAACTAAAAAAGTACTGAAATAAAGTACTAATGTTTGTGGACCGATATGTACCAAAAACTAATTAGCGCTTTATTTTGTTAAAAGAATGCTAGGTTTTTAATTTCATTTCAATCGGTGCAACGGTGTGGAAAAAATCGTGGGCCAAAAAAACGATAACATCCATCCATCCATCCATCCGCACGCACTAAATGAAAAAATCGCACTTTTTGGACTCTCGACGAGACTCCTTGTAATTTTTGGCAAAACCGTCACGTGCTAAAATTCAACCTAATTGAATACTACAATTTGTGACTTTAATTGAGTCCATGGGTTCCGTAGTCTTTACCTGAGGACCCTTTGAAGCCACGCTTGCCCCGAGAGCGATTACAATACTTTACCCATGCTTTGCATTGGATAAAGTAAAAGTGGTAATTTGAAAATCAAAGGAAGCTGTTTTCTATTACTTCATCAAAATATTGTGATCTCAAATATTGCTGTTTAATATCTAATGGGAGCTCGAAAATATGTCAAAATGGCCTTTTTCG
This sequence comes from Forficula auricularia, assembly GCA_024734495.1. Classification (NCBI taxonomy): domain Eukaryota; kingdom Metazoa; phylum Arthropoda; class Insecta; order Dermaptera; family Forficulidae; genus Forficula; species Forficula auricularia. Next base: position 14,519,460 of record JALMQS010000118.1, read on the forward strand.
TCGTTTTGACCGATAATATCTCCAAAACAAGAGCTAATCGGTAATTTTTATGGTGATTTTTCAATTCAGCAAATGGAAATACATATGAATGAGCTATTTATGAGCTCGAGGCATTTACATTGTTGGGCAGTGTAATCAGGTAAATTTGATTGAAATTCTAGCCAACGCTGTTTGTTTATTTATTTTTAAAAAATAACTAAACGAGATGTTTTGTTAATATGAGGTAAATGTTTTTAAAATTTATTTGACTAAGAATGATGTGTGTGTGGAGCCTTTGAAATTATAATCTCATTAAAATTTTTAATGACTTTACTTATTTATTTTGAAAGCAAAAAATTCTTATGTCGCGGGATAATTGTACCTTTTGTCCGACCTCTTCATCATCTTCCCGCTTGAACTGTGAATAGCCATCATCATTTTGGAACCTCATCTGCTTGGTGTTTGGCTAACAGGTTAGGCGAAAAAATTCTCACTTTAACTATTTTTCCTGTTCAGATAATTAAACAAGTTATGAAAAAATGTAATATTGTTATTAATTATTATTTTGTTCAGCTCCATAATCAATGATATATCAAATCAGAGGAAAAAAGGAAACAATCAAACTCTGTGTTAAATCATACGACCAATCGCAACGTTTCGCTTATTTGTTGTGGCTTCATCAGAGTCTATTAAATAAATAAATACAATTCAATTACTCACAATCATTAAAATTAACCCAGACATTATTATATTTACTTTGATCAAATTATTTTCAAACACTTTTTCCTCCAATTTTGTCTTGCCATTAGAATTTAGTTTGGTCGGAGGGGTGAACAACAACCTAATATCGTGTACACCTACTTCCACTTCCACTTTTATTTCCAAGTAGAAGACAATATATTAAGAGGCGTTATCTAATGAATTCCAAAATAATTCCATTTAATTCCAAAGACGGTGTACACCTAATTCCAATCGCTGTACACCCCTCGGTTTGGTCCAAAGGTCTAGAATTTTCATTTTTGTCCTTCCACCTCATGTTGGGTGTTTATTTTCAAAATTTTTTAAACGAAAGTGTCATAAATTATTTCCTCAACATTACATTACAATTTGTTTCTAATGAAGAAGTAATTTTTGACATTTTCAATAATTTTTTAGCAATTTGGTGTTGGTACTTGGTGAAACATTTTTAAATTATTGGATAAAAAATACTTGGTAGGTTTCACATTAAGTTCCCTTATTTGACATTTTCGTTTAAAAATTTTTCAAATAAACACAATAAAGATTCTAGACTTTTGAACTAAACTCAACCAGTAAATTCTAGTTGCCACAAAGATATTCAGTGAAACGCGTTTTAACTAGTAAAAACCCGTTACTAAAATACAAGTTTTTACTAAAACATATTTATCAAGTCAATCCAGAATTTCAAGTTTTTTTTGTTTTACTTTAGGCTTTAGTGGAAAAATTATTAACTCATTGAACTGGAATGATTAGAGGATGTGATATCTGAAATCTTCGAAACATCTTGTTAGATACTCGGGAGAGGCTTTGACGGCTACATCATATCAAATTTTTTATTGTGAGAAGTGAATCGGAGAGCATCCTTAAAGACTTAATCGCATAATTTGGGCTTCTCGGCCATTGTGGAGGCGTCTTCGGCCTTGGTAGATGATGAGGGTCTTCTGGTGTGAGTCCTCGGGCCCTCCGGGCCTCTTATTATTTACGATGCTGGTTCGTGATGTTGGTTGGATCTCTCTGATAGGTTTCCTTTACCTTCATCCTGACCAAATCAACTGATTGGTCTGTTTGTGGCACGAACAACAACAACAATCAAGAGGCTGGTTGAAGAAGAAAAAATACAATGAAGTCATTACTTGTAGCGAACAGGTGTTCTGTTGGTATAATTAGCATTTTTTCTCGTTACATGATCAGGGGGAAATTGTAAACCTGACGAATTTAATTATTATGTAAAATACATAGGCACAACCTCTTTTAATGAATTAAATAAATAGTCTTAGAGATAAGAATTAAATTAACGTCGTTGACTCTGTAATAGCTGCTAGGTGAAAATATCAATATTTTCCGAACCAAAACTAAGAATTATAAGCTATTCATAATAATTTATCGAATTTTTTATTTTGCCAAACAAGGTATGGTCAAGTATTGTAATCGTGCATGAAAAAAGTATTTTTTTTCGAAATATCTCAAAAACGGCTGAAACTATTTTGATTTAAAATATTGGGCGAAACCATGCCATTTCGCTCTACAAAAAGTTCTAATAAGTGAACATCGAAAAAATTATATTTTTCAAAATAATAATTGTTTGGTCAAAATGTCTGTTAGGTTGTTATTCTGTTGGTCTGTACGTTAACAAATTTTTGTGGACGAGCTAGCTCAAAAACTAGTGTGAATATCGAAACCATATTTCACAGGTAGTTTTGGTCCATCGAGATTAAGAGCTGATTAGATTTTAGTGCACATCGACGCAAAATTAAGGGGAGTAGAGGGGGGGGGGGGTTAAAAATAAAAAATCTAGGCATACATAATCAGTGGGATCCAAGAAATTTAATAATCCAAAAACTAACCGCCCAAGTTGGGAAGGGGGGGGGTGTCGGGTCAAAATATGAAAATCTAGGCTCTTGTACCAAACTCAACCAAATTTTGTATACATAATCAGTGGGACCCCAGAAGTCTAAAAATGCAAAATCTAACCCCCTACCCGTCAGCTTATTTAATTATAAATATTATTTTTCATGGGGTTCATACAGTATGGATATTGAAAATTTTTCGATCTTTACATAGATAGCTGGGAAAATTAAATTAAAATTAAATTTTTATTTTCGATATATATGTGTGTATGCTTATTTGCATCAAGCAGAGGACAACCTCTTTGTTTCCCTTTGTGAATCAACAACTCTGCTAATCTCGGCAAAACAAAAACTTTTCAATTAAAGAAGATTCCCTTTTGCTTGGGTCATCTTGACCATCTCCCCGTATTTTTTCTGCCACTGCCTTTGTTTGACAACTAATACTTTCCATCGAAATAAAAAAAAACCTTATTTCTTACGGATCTCAAATATTTTTTAAAATAAAACTTGTTTTTAATATTGTATAATAAATCAACATATGATTAAAATCATGATTTTATAAACATTTTCAAATTATACTGAGATAAATGTAATGATTTTTTATTCATTTCGCACTTTTACTATTATAATAAAATCTCTTTTTAAACGGTCTTTGCTCTTATCGAGATTTGAATTTAATTAATATATTAGGTATATAGTAGTGAATAATTTTCTTTTGTCCGACTTTCTATCTGGTGCAAAATCTTTTAACTTATGAGCTGGTAGCATCGAGATAGGAAGCCAGCCCATTAAGCATTTAACGTGGGATGGATTGGTGACAAGAGATCTATAGTAAACCCCCACCTGGACAGGGGACCGTTGTACCCACGCAAAAGTCGACTGATATTAATTTCCAGGATTAGTTAACGTGTTACAAATCTCGTTTAATAAATAAATTAAACATACTGTTTATAAAGTTAGATTAAGGATGGTGCAGGTTTTAGATATATATATGGCGTCAAGAGGGATCTAAGAAGTGGGACCAGCTTTGATACAGGGGGATGAGAAGAGTTTGCTTCTCTAAGGTAACTGAGAGGCGACTGTGGGTCAGTGGCTAGAGTGTCGGCTTGAAGAACTCTGGTTCGAGACTTAGTCTCGGCAGATATTTGCAGTCTCCTCTTCTTGGAAAGCAATGGCAACCTACCATGAGTATAATTGCCTAGTAACCACTCCAAACTAGCCGTTCGGAACAGGCGTTAAAAAGTAGTTTCCGTTGTAACCAAAATAAATTTGCCGCGGTTACGCCCCGGTAGCCTAGTGTCTGATGAGAGAATTAGTCGAGTAGGAATGACTAATGAACATGTGGAAGATGAGAATAATCATATGTGTCGGGTTGGCAAGGTGAAGTGAGGTGGAGGGTCTGTTTTCGTTTCGTTTATTTTTTATCGTTATCGCCTATCGTGGGGTTATTGTTTATCGAATTATCGTTCCGTGTGTTTTAGTGTCGTTGTTGTTGAGAAGTACTCAACAAACATATATATATATATATCTTAAATATCAATAAATATTTAATTTTGTTTATTTGGAGAAATGGCCCATTGCCTAATTCAAATACAACATATTGTATCAATAATATCATTATTTGTTGTTTAATTTTAAATTGTATAACTCCATTTAATTGGTCAAACTCAAGATTGTTAACCACATTGTTATGCATATATGCAAGACCCGGTTTGAATGATTATACAATTTTAAACAACAGATATTTTATATTTTATTTATTTTTGCCTTCAAGGGCAAAGGGGATTATTGGTGAATTTTTGAGCCAGTGTACCGTATATCTGTGTATAAACAGCTAAACACCTATAAGATATTTATTTATAATTTATAAGGGTTAGATGTTTTGCTTGTGATACATAAAGTAACATTAAATTTTCTCCCATATTTCACATTAAATCTTAATATAATTTAATAATTTATTCTCTTAAATTTTTTAATTTAAAATAGCTTAAGGTGAAAAACGCATTTTCTTTTATAATATTGAAATAATTTTCTTAAAAATTCTCTAATTACCTTAAAAGTACTGAAAATAGAATATATTATAATATATCTAGAGTCTGCCTTGAAACCTGCATATTAAATGATCAAAAATTAATTTCTAAATTGTTCTCTTTCTTTGAATATATAATTATATATCTAGAAGATATTTAATCATTATTTTTTTTCACGTGGTGTTGATGAGTTTATAAATATTAAAATAAGATACGGGGAGAGAAAAAATGGGTAAGAGCGATGGCTATAATGAAGAATTTATAGCTGGAAATTCCGGACACCTTGGAAGTAGGCACGGGGATTCAATTTGAAAAATAATGACGCGTAGACCAACCGGAGAAAATGCAACCCTCACATAAAATTAGAAAAGTAATTGGATCATAGACATGGTCAGTTTTTACAATCGAAACGCAAAACATTAAATTTTATTTTATTTCGCTTCCGCATCCATATAATGGATCTAGAATTATTATACTGTTACTTTGAAATATATAAAAATAAATTATTTCAGCTGTGTATCAAGGTTTTACCACATCGAGATTTCCGAAACTTATAACTTCTAAAATACTTGAGAGAACAAGTTCAGTTTTATTTGTCGTTGAATAGAAGAAGATAACTAAATTTCTGGAATTTTTTTATAATTTTAAGTCATACCATTTCTAAACGCCGACAGGTACAAAAAATAGTCACTTAACCCCTTCAGACCCAGTTTACATTGTAATGTATATTGAATTTACAATTTTTTCCCGTCTATAAAATGAGGAGTAGGTACATATGTTGTTAGCACTTGTACATGTTAACTCCATTTAAAAAAAAATTTCAGAGCCATCCAGTCATGTCTTAATAATATAGCATTTTTAAGAAAGGCAACCATAGTATAACCTGCGTGCTAAGTGGTTATGTTTCTTATACATCTTTCAGTATTTTTAACCGACTTTAAAAAAAAGGAGGAGGTTATCAATTCAACGGAATGTCTGTTTTTTGCGGGGGGGGGGTTGAAGATTTATTTGCATTGGGTTCAGTCTCGTACCAGATTGGTCCCGTTTTTTCATTGATATTGGAGCTTTTTTTGTATAGGATTGCATGGAAAAGGGGTCGCCAACTCCCTACGCCATAATAAAGTTCTCGTGAAAATATAATTTAAATCGCAGTAACCTGCTACGGATAGCTGCTAGACCTTATCTATAGTCGTATTAAAATCCATGCTTCGCTATTGATAAAGTAGTAAAAAATTAAAATGAATACAGAATCTCAAAATTGAGTAAGTTGGCTACATCCCAGTTATTCAATCCTTTATATCTCAATAGTTGGTTTTATCGAATTATCTAATATTTAATAAAATATTAAGCATTTTATTCTGAATAAATTGACACCTTAATTTTGAAAATCGGTTGACAATTAATCGAGTTATGATGTTTTTTTATTTTTATTATTATAGGTTAGTCATAGTTAATTGGATGAGATGAAATCGGACATCATCGAATTTTAAATATTTGAATTTGAACTTGATTCATTTTCCAATGCTGCCATCTTACATCGATTTGATCAACTCGATTGACAAACTAATTATGAAAATTCAAACAATCAGTTATTAGAATCCAGCACCATCTTTTTTTTCATTTACTTAAGTATAACTAACCATAACTCTAACCACCATAACTCAGTTAATAATTAACCAATTTGCAAAAATAAGGTGTCATTTTGTTTATAAATAAATTATTAAAATGTTATTAAATATAAGATAATTTAAAAAAGTAACAATTATTGATAAATAAAGAATAGAATATTGACATGGCAGTAATTTTAAAAATTTAAGCCTGTATTGACTGTAATTTTTCCTTTATTAGCGACAAGTGAAGATGTGCCTAATTAAAATTACTGAAAAAGATTTTGGGATATACATTTTATTAAATATTAGATGAAAAAAAACAAGGAAAGTTCGTCATTTTTTAATGCGACATATTTTGTTAATTTTTTGTTAAAATTTGAAAATTAATTGCAAAAAACTCTTTTTTTGCTATACCCTGTTATTTGTCGCTTTTAAGGAACAACTCAGACTTGAGTTGTTTATCATAAAAGAATTTAGTCTTTTTGATTTTAAGTCGATTCTTCCACGTTTTCAGTAGAGGTTGTCATTAATAGTCATTCTGCGAATTAACGATCATTTGTTAAGGGTTGAAATTTCTTTTAAATACATATAATTATTATTTATTAAACACAAACAACAGATAATAGTAACCGTGAACAATTGATTCTAAGCTAAATTTGAGTTTGGTACGATTTTGCCAACTTCCCTATATGTATGCTACTTTTTAGTTAAATTTGGAATAAAAACATTTTTTTTTAAATTAGTTTAAAATATTTTTTTCTCTTTGGAAAAGAAAAATTATTTTTTGTTTTCATGTTAATTGAATATCATCATAATGACTATAATCTGAATTAATCCCACTTGTGGTTTTATTGAAATATTTTCTAAAATAACAAAGACCTTTTTAATTAAAACAAGAATGGAAATAATTATCTACCGGTAGGGGGAAAAAGAGAGAAAAACAGGGAAGGATTCTTTTATTTGGGAAGATATGTTTTTGTAAGAATGACAGTTAATCGAATAGGATGGCTCCGCGAACCCTGTCATTAGAATAAGAAATATTAATTATACGCTTTTGTCCGGCTTCTTTTACAAAATAGAATGAAATATTTTGTTTGCGTGAAGAGATGAAAAAAAAACGGAAGTACCTAAGAAGCAAAAAAACATAATCATAGATGAAAGTTTTGGAAACAAATCTTCATTATTAGATTAAATTAGAAGATAACATCAAGAAAAACAAAAGACATTGATTTTATTTTAATATTCCTTCATTTGGCTGGTTTAGCTTGTAAATAATCACTTTATAAATTCACATTTTTAATCAAAATAAAATCCTTAAAATCTAGTTCACATTAGTCAAGTATCTCGGCCTAGTGAACTGGGCCCAGTACTCGGCCCAGTACTCGACTCGCCCTCAATTTTTGTGGATGTATTTACACGGTGCTACTATTAGTATGACTTTAGAAGAAATGAAATGTTCTGGTCAACGTCGTCGGCTTAAAAATTGTTTATCAAAAGTGTATAATGTTTTATTGGATCAAGTCCATGATGCCATTGAAGAGGAAAAAAACAGAAGAAAAACACAGGAGTTTTTTAATGAGTTATAGTGGTGTTTCACAAGTAAAAATATAAAAATTAAAAAAATTAAAAAATTCTTTTAATTATATTTTTGGAGTTTTATTTTTCTCCTAGGGGTGATCCGCGATTGGAAGTAGGTGTACACCTCTTTGGAAGTATTTTGGAAGTACTTGGAAAAATTTGGAAGTACTTGGAAATATTTGGAAGTGCTTGGAAATATTTGGAAGTAGGTACTTGGAAATATTTGGAAGTACTTGGCAATATTTGGAATCACTTGGAAATATTTGGAATTACTTGGAAATATTTGGAATTACTTGGAAATATTTGGAAGCAATTGGAAGTATTTGGAAGTACTTGGAAATATTTGGAAGTACTTGGAAATATTTGAAAGTGCTTGGAAATATTTGGAAGTACTTGGAAATATTTGGAATTACTTGGAAATATTTGGAAGTACTTGGAAATATTTGGAAGTACTTGGAAATATTTGGAAGTACTTGGAAATATTTGGAATTACTTGGAAATATTTGGAAGCAATTGGAAGTATTTGGAAGTACTTGGAAATATTTGGAAGTACTTGGAAATATTTGGAAGTGCTTGGAAATATTTGGAAGTACTTTGAAATATTTGGAATTACTTGGAAATATTTGGAAGTACTTGGAAATATTTGGAAGTACTTCGAAATATTTGGAAGTACTTCGAAATATTTGGAAGTACAAGTGGAAGTAGGTGTACAGCATATTAAGTCGCGGTTCCCCCTTCGTTTTTCTCTATACATATTTCGGGTTTTGAGCCCATCATCAGGAGGTTACAAAAGACTGAAGAGTATCATCTCCACTGTAATTTTCCTGGGGGTGGTTTCCCATTGCCTTTCCCTGAAGGGATCAGTTTATAGCCGTTCAAATATTTTTTAATAGATATGTTAGATACCCTTAATCTATAGGTGTTTTCCGATAACGTGAAGATCATGAGGTGGGTTAAAGGGGGATTAAGTCAAGTTTAATTTCTACAATGGCATTTTCATAGCTACATTGCTGGGATTGTCTGAGAAAATGAGAATAGTAGAAAGGGGACTCAATTTCTTTAAAATAATCTATTGTATTGTTATCAGAAAGTAGAGATTTTCTACTTTGTTGGTTGATTTGTTTTTCGAAAGAAAAGTTTCAGCTGAAACCCCCTAGATTGCTTAGTTCTGGAGTCGTTTTTAAGTGTTGTAAAGAATTCAGGGTTCTTTTAAGCTTTCACTCATATGTCGACAAATGTAAATATGAAATTGCAAAAAAGCCCTCAGTTGATCAATAGACTTCTCCACATTACTTGAAAACGACATCAGTACCAGATCTCGAAATGCTCATTGAAAATGTGCATTTTAGGGGTTTCAGTCGAAACTTTTTTTTTAGAAATCATAAATGCATATATATTCCAATTTTCAAATAATTAAATTGGAAAAGCAGAGTCAAAATTAAATTACAAGTTTGAATTTAACAAATATAGTCCAGGGATGAACCACGACCTAAAATCCTGTACACCTACTTCCACTTCCACTTTTACTTCCAAAGATTTCCAAGTACTTCCAAATATTTTTCAAGTACTTCCAAAATAATTCCAAAGAGGTGTACACCTACTTCCAATCACGGATCACCCTTCGAATATAGCTAAATATACGTTAGTGAAAAATAACTTTTTAAATTTCTATATTATTAAATAAATCCGTTTTTATTAAGAGTCAGATTAAATTGAGTAGTTTCGACAAATCAGTCTTTAGTATTAATTACTCTATGATTATGACAATCTTCAATGTCTTTCTTTTTTCAACTGCGTTTCGATGTGACCAACCTCTTGTTCTGTTTTTATGATGAGAAATCTTTTTAAATACACGTTAAGTGCAATCAAAATACTTTACTTAAAAAAGTTTTTATTTCACTTTAACGAAGCGTCGCCTGTGGAAACTCCAATTAAAGCCAGTCAACGAATCATTGAGGAAAAAAGCAGGTGTGAAATCATTCACGGATTCCAATGAATTTGCCAATTCTTCTATGATTATTACATTCAATGGAATAAAAAATTGGTATATATTTTTTTAGTAAACATATGTAATTATTGAATGGTAATTTCAAAAAATTTCATATGATATTTCTTGGAAAAGAAACGAATTGACAAATCCTAGTTGTAAGTGATGAGTTGAATCTTTCATCAGATATATACTCGTATATATATTCCACTAAAAGGCTTAGTCATAGAAAATAAGTTTAGAGGCTGGTTCTAATGTTGATCCATTAAAAGAAAATACAAATTAAATAACGTTTTACTATTGAAGTTTGAGTTTAATAAAACGACGAAAAATCTAAAAATACTTATTGCAATAGATGATGTGTGGATATTGATGAGACAGTCCTAAATTCAAAAAGAAGATAATTTAAACTATCTTTTTATTCATAAACCGACGTTTTGGAGGCTTATACCCTCCTTGATAATAAAATAATTATATACATAAAGATTCATGTCCCACATTACATTGTAAATCATCTGTTCACTTTAGTTAGAACATGGTAGTTTCTAGCACCGCTAGACTTGGAACTGCGAAATCCTTACGTCAGTGATCCACAAATGAATTTAGACGTCCAAACTCAGTACTAGATATATGTAATTCGCACAGTATTTTTCCTCAATTGGATTGAATGAATCTTCTGAATCGTATTAAAATATGTGTTTTAGGAATTTAAAGTGAAAACCCTAAATGAGAAAGATTTAAGAAACAACATTACAGAAGATGTCGAAACTGTCGAATCCCATTTTGTACGCTCTAAAAATGGAGGAGAAAGGAGAATATAGTTGATGCGTCCAGGAAGAATTAATTTATTACCGATATTCCAGGTTGCAATCGGCTCGCCAGATGTCCTCCTCCATTCTTGTTATAATTTCGTTTGAGCAGAATGGAAAGAAAACTTTCTTCCTGATGACAAATTAATGGTTCAAGTCTCGAGACCTCATCTCAATCATCCGGTCGACATATTGCTGGCGTTCTATTACAAATCAATTTCGATTGCCTAATGACTTTAATGAGCCTTCATCCGAGTGCCTTAAGACATCATTCGCTCTGCGCCATGCCTCTTCCTTCCATTCTTCTTTGTTCGCAATCGGCGACGGGTTGGCTCGGCCCCATTCAATCATCCAGTTATATTTATTATTTTTTATATTATTTATTGGATTATTTGTAAAACAAAAGATGCAAAAGTCAAAATACCGGAAAAACATGTTGTAACACCTTATGCGTTGTGAACTTTGGTATATTTATAAATATGATCTGAAATATGACTAGGCTAAATCAAGTAGATGTTATATCTACTCTACAATGTTCTTTTTTAACCGACTTCAAAAAAGGAGGATGCTCTCAATTCGACTGTTTTTTTTGTATCTATGTTACTCGATTTCTTCGCCAATTGTTAACCGATTTTGATGACATTTTTGAGTTGGGTTCAGTAGAGTTTCTGATTGGTACCATATTAATTTGGTCAAGTTCTGATGGTATGATAGCGGAAATCTCCAATTCATGAGTAAATAATCGAAATTATAATAATAGAAAATATTTTATAAAAAAAACAATCTTAAAACGTACATTTAAAACCCGCTAACGTTTCGAGATAATTTCTCTACTTATGAATTGAAATTTACTATCATTTTCTGATTCATTCGTAAGAATGTTTCTCTTACGAGATGCATACAAGGTATTATCTTAAGTTTCACTATTTTCAAAATCACTAAAAAATGAGAAAAATAAAAATAATTTTTAGAAAAAAATAAAAAACCGACTTCAAAAAAATTAAATGCAACAAATAAAATAATACAACTTAAAAATCAAATAAAATGCACTAAAAGGTATGAAATAATTATCTAATTTAGTTACAACTAAACGACGAAATTTTTACATGAAATCACTTTTTGAAGTCGGTGCTAAACAAACTAAATAAGTGAGCTTACGCGATGTTTTTCTTCATTACCCGCCAAATGATCCGTCGAGTGCGATTCATAAAATGTATCTATATGTTTGGCACCGACTTCAAAAAGTGATTTCATGTAAATATTTCGTCGTTTAGTTGTATGTAACTAAATTAGATAATTATTTTATACCTTTTAGTGCATTTTATTTGATTTTTAAGTTGTATTATTTTATTTGTTGCATTTAATTTTTTTGAAGTTTTTATTTTTTTTCTAAAAATTATTTTTTTGTTAAGGGAGAATGGTGTGTGTTCTTGATGAAACATTTTAAATAAAGTAAAGAAAATTTTGAAAAATTTAAGAAACTTTTTAAAATTTAAAATATAAAATACTAGGTAGATTTCACAAAAATAAAAGATAAGATGTTCAGTTTCCTCTGTGAACTCTGGAAGATGGGCTTATACCCCGAAATATATATAGAATCGTGCTAAACAAGCATCTAATCTTTTATTTTTATGAAACCTACCTAGTATTTTATATTTTAAATTTTAAAAAGTTTCTTAAAAAAATTTCAAAATTTTCTTTACTCTACAATGTTCTATTTAATATAATTGCTATTCTATTTCCATTTCTTTCAACAAATAGAATTGAAAGTTTTTATATAAACCTAATTTCTTGAAAATATTCGTATAGATTTTCTTTGTGTTTCGAGATCTCATGAATGAAAATATTTGGTTTATCTTTATGTAGGTATATATGTGTGTTGCCACCAATTTCCCTGTTTGACAATTGAAATAATAATTTGATTTGAATATTAAATAGGAAAATGACGAGGCCAATTTTTAAAATTATTTTTAAATAGGGTACTATAATGTTTTAATTCCATCTGTTTCCAAGGTTTTCAGGAGCCTCAAAAAACACCAAAATTGTAAAATTATTTTTGTTTAGAGTTCCTACATTATTCCGGTACTTTTTTTAGCTTTTTAAAATTTCTACTAAAAATGAAAATTTGGGTTTTGTACAACAAAAAAATAATTTTTAAGAAAAAAATAAAACCGACTTCAAAAAATTAAGTGAAACAAATAAAAATACACTAAAAGGTATAAAATAATTATTATCTTATTTAGTTACAACTAAACTACGAAATATTAACATAAAATTATTTTTTGAAGTCGGTGCCAAACAAACTATTCCTATAAGCGAGCGTACCAACCAAACGTACTAAGTAAGATCCGTCGAGTGCGATTCATAAAAGGTATCTGTTTGGCACCGACTTAAAAAAGTAATTTCATGTTAATATTTCGTAGTTTAGTTGTAACTAAATAAGATAATAATTATTTTATACCTTTTAGTGTATTTTATTTGTTGCATTTAATTTTTTGAAGTCGGTTTTATTTTTTTCTTAAAAATTATTTTTATTTTTCTCTTTTTAGTGATGTTATTAATAGTGATAATATCATCAGAACTTGACCAAATTAATATGACACCATCCCTAAGATACCCCCTTTCCAATAAAAAAGAATCATCGAAATCGGTTCATAAACAAAGAAGTTAGTCCTGAACAAACCTAACAAAAAAGGTCTAATACCTATAAAATAAAAATGGGACCAATCGAAAGGTAAACTGGACCCAATGCAAAAGAAATTTCAAAATCGGTTCACAATTGGCGGAGATATGAGGTAACATAGGCACAAAAAAAAAATTCAGTCGAATAGAGAACCTCCTCCTTTTTTGAAGTCGGTTAATCAGATAAATAGATCTTAAAATCAGAATATTAAGAATATATTGTTTTGTTTTTCCAAACGGAGAGATATAGTCGGTAGAATTGTTTACAAAAATTGGCTGATACATCTTAGATAAAAATAAAAATTAGTTTCAAAAATACAAAATGTTTTTTAAAGAGAATTCACAAGAACCTATTCTCAGGAATTAAGGAGGTCCTTTCGCTCCAGTTGAATCAAAAGAAGTGTAGTATCTAATATTTAATAAAATAAGTTAAAAAATAAATGAAAAATAATAGAATTAAAAAATAAATAAATAGTATGAAAGCCGTAAATGTTTGAAATAAAAATAATTAAATACAAAAGTTAGTTTGATTTATTCAAATCAGCTGATAATAACTCTTGCATGATTTGGCAATGCGTTGTATTTCTACTGTTTATGTTTACATCCAAACATACAACATTTATATGATTTTTTAAAGTAAATTTCTCAGTAAATTCCTCGGTCAATGATATATTTTATTGCATGTTTCAAAAAAGGTAATTTTTAGTTTTTTTTTAACTATATCCACTAATAGTAGTATAATTCAAGAGAAAGTGTCAAGATCTTAATTTTCCATAAGACACTGAGAAAATGTTTACATTTAAAAAATTTTATTTTCAATAATTTGCGTTCTAATGTGTGATTGAAACTTCACATCAAAAAATTTAGTTATACTTAGTTATTATCTAAAATTTTTTATTTAACATTGACGGGGAAAGGACTAAATATATATATATATTTTTTAAAAACCTACTAAAAGTTTATTACAAATAATTTACATATTAAAATTACTTAAAAAATTGATCCCATGTTAATCGAATTAAAAATAACATTTTATTAGTTTTTATATTTATTTATTTGTTTTATTACTAGGGCGGCTTTTTTTAGTTATAGTTATAATATTTATAATATAATATTTTTTATTTAATATTGACGGGGAAAGGTCTAAAATTAAAAAAATAAATAAATAAATTTTTTTAAAAACCCACTAAAAGTTCATTACAAATAATTTACATATTAAAATTAATTAAAAAATTGATCCCATGTTAATCTAATTAAAAATAAAATTTTAATAGTTTATTATATTTATTTATTTGTTTTAAACTAGGGCTAGTTTTTTAATTATAGTTATAGTTATAATCTAATATTTTTTATTTAACATTGACGGGGAAAGGTCTAAAAATAAAAAATAAATAAATATATTTTTTTTAAAAAACCTACTAAAAGTTTATTACAAATAATTTACATATTAAAATTAATTAAAAAATTGATCCCATGTTAATCTAATTAAAAAAAATAAAATTTTAATAGTTTATTATATTTATTTATTTGTTTTAAACTAGGGCTAGTTTTTTAATTATAGTTATAGTTATAATCTAATATTTTTTATTTAACATTGACGGGGAAAGGTCTAAAAATAAAAAATAAATAAATATATTTTTTTTAAAAACCTACTAAAAGTTTATTACAAATAATTTACATATTAAAATTAATTAAAAAATTGATCCCATGTTAATCTAATTAAAAAAAATAAAATTTTAATAGGTTATTATATTTATTTATTTGTTTTATTACTAGGGCGGCTTTTTTTAGTTATAGTTATAATATTTATAATATAATATTTTTTATTTAATATTGACGGGGAAAGGTCTAAAATTAAAAAAATAAATAAATAAATTTTTTTAAAAACCCACTAAAAGTTCATTACAAATAATTTACATATTAAAATTACTTAAAAAATTGATCCCATGTTAATCGAATTAAAAATAACATTTTATTAGTTTTTATATTTATTTATTTGTTTTATTACTAGGGCGGCTTTTTTTAGTTATAGTTATAATATTTATAATATAATATTTTTTATTTAATATTGACGGGGAAAGGTCTAAAATTAAAAAAATAAATAAATAAATTTTTTTAAAAACCCACTAAAAGTTCATTACAAATAATTTACATATTAAAATTAATTAAAAAATTGATCCCATGTTAATCTAATTAAAAATAAAATTTTAATAGTTTATTATATTTATTTATTTGTTTTAAACTAGGGCTAGTTTTTTAATTATAGTTATAGTTATAATCTAATATTTTTTATTTAACATTGACGGGGAAAGGTCTAAAAATAAAAATAAATAAATATATTTTTTTTAAAAACCTACTAAAAGTTTATTACAAATAATTTACATATTAAAATTAATTAAAAAATTGATCCCATGTTAATCTAATTAAAAAAAATAAAATTTTAATAGTTTATTATATTTATTTATTTGTTTTATTACTAGGGCGGCTTTTTTTAATTATAGTTATAGTTATAATCTAATATTTTTTATTTAACATTGTCGGGGAAAGGTCTAAAAATAAAAAATAAATAAATATATTATTTTAAAAACCCACTAAAAGTTTATTACAAATAATTTACATATTGAAATTAATTAAAAAATTGATCCCATACTCTTGGACGTTGCCAAAGCATTTGATAGTGTTGATCATTTTTATCTAGCGTCAAAAATTTTTCTATTTGGACTGCCAGAACCTCTATGTCAAATAATTGGGGATTTCCTTCGAGAGCGAAGCTTCCGAGTGCGAATTGCGGATGAGAAGTCTGAATGGCGGCCTATCCGAGCAGGGGTTCCACAAGGAGCTCTTCTATCTCCTCTCCTATATGCGCTTACAAGTCAGACATGCCCAAAATGAACCACGTGAACATAGCACAGTTTGCGGATGATATAGCAATTTATTATTCTAATAAAAACTTTAAATGCTTAGTGCGGAGACTCCAAGAAGAAACCCAACTTGTAATAAATTATCTTAAAGACTGGAAATTAAAAACAAATCCAAGCAAATGTGAAGCAATCTTATTTACAAAAAACGAAAATATCTCGGAACTACTCTAAAAATTAATGATTCCCACTTAAAATGGCAGTCTAAAGTCAAATACCTTGGTGTCCTATTGGATCGAAGAGCTAATTGGGCTGCTCACACGACTATGACAAGAGAAAAAACACGAAGGGCTATCAAAGTTATTTGGCCTTTAATTCGTCCTGGAAGTTCACTTTCACTTGAAGGTAAATTGACATTATATAAAATGTTAGTGAAACCTATTTTGGCATATGCAGTACCTGCCTGGTTATCTTACGCCTCAAGATCAAATCTAGAGGCATTGGAGAGAGTGCAATCCAGGACACTCCGCATCATTACACTACCCCCTCCCGGAACATCAAACGAAATTATCCTAGTCGGTCTAGGAATGCAGAGATTGTTGGATAACCTAAGCGACATTACCAATCGGTTCAAACAAAAGACCCAAACTAGTCTAAACCCCCTAATACTGGAACTCTACAGGACCTAACGCTCATCTTTCATCATACATAGCATCATCATTTTCCTCTGAATCTTTCCTTTCTTTTATAAATAACGGCAAAGAGGTTTTTTTTATTTCGTAAATTTTTCCTCTTACTACAAACACGGACTAAAAACATTATCGCAAGCACGAGAAGATCAAGAACAGTCGATGGTGGGGATGTAATCTTCGAAGTCGAAGCTCAAATAAAATGTATACGCTAATGCAGGTAAAATAATTGGTTCAATAAATTTATTATTATTATTAAATTGATCCCATGTTAATCTAATTAAAAATAAAATTTTAATAGTTTATTATATTTATTTATTTGTTTTATTACTAGGGCGGCTTTTTTAATTATAGTTATAGTTATAATTTAATATTTTTTATTTAACATTGACGGGGAAAGGTCTAAAAATAAAAAATAAATAAATAATTTTTTTTAAAAACCCACTAAAAGTTTATTACAAATAATTTACATATTGAAATTAATTAACAAATTGATCCCATGGGAAAAGGAGGAAGGGGGAATAATGGAATTGAAATAATTATCGGAAAAGAGGTTTTTTTATCTAATTAGATTTTTCCTCTTATTAAAAACAAGGACTAAATATGAATAAGGACACTCGATGGTGGAGAAGCAATCTCCGAAATCGAAGCTAAAATACAAGGTATACATTAATTAATGTAAAATAATTGGTTTAATAAAATTTATAAAAAAAAAAAAAAAATTGATCCCATGTTAATCTAATTAAAAATAAAATTTTAATAGTTTATTGTATTTATTTATTTATTTTATTACTAGTGCGGCTTTAACCTGAGAAACTGAGGCTTAATAAAGTTTTTTCTTTTTCCTATTATTAGTTTTTATTTCGATTTTGATTTTTTACGCTTGTTCACTAATTATAAAATCCCATTTTGAAAAAAAATGTCGGGACCCAAAACTGTTTCGAACAGGCGGCTTTTGTACATTGTATTAGAGTGATTTTTGAGCAACGACCTAAAAAAATTCCGAGAAGTCAAGATGATACAAAAGAAGAATGGAATTCCTAATATATATGTAAATTCGAAAGAAAATCATTAAAACAATATTAGAAATCCTTGGCTCGGTAGACTAGAATTTCTTTTTGAGTGCAAGTCTATCGTCAATGTCAAAACAGCAATAAGAGATTAACTTTTGAGTTTTCTCGCGTGATTCGGTGTCATGTCGATGGCCGGGGGTGCCATTAGAAAAAGGGAGCTCTCGTTAAGGGACCCCGAGGCCCCAAACAACAAACAAACACACTCACTAACACCAGCTCACCTCTGATTAACTAATTTCGCCGAGCGACCCTCGCCAGCCTCCATTGTGATGGTAATCATCATTTTTTTCCAAAATATCTTCATAAAATACACCGAACAAAAAACCTAGACTACCAATTTAAAGTTCAGCTGTTCGGATAGTTCAATTTTTATCCGGGATCCTATTTCCGATCGGCGTCCGACCCACAAAAAAGGGCCCCTCTCTACCTATTCGACTATGACACCACTGAAAATATTAATTTAGACTTTCAGGCTCTAGAAAAAACCCGACCAGGCCAATCAGACCAGGGTCCGGGTCATAATGAGATCGTTGCTGGAATCCCATTGGTTTCAGGCTTCAGGCAACTACAGGATGCTTCGAAATGTTTTCTAGGCCTCGCTGCATTAACCCGAACGGCTTAAGCTAATGACCTAAGTTCAATAATGAACCAATCGGCCGATAATCGATATCGGGGGAGAAAAAGCAGTTAACGCTATCAATCTTTATTTACTTAGGATATTTTTCCTCTAATTGATAGATGTGGCTTAGCGAGAGGCTTTTTCATTTCGACCTTCAATAATAGATGAGTTAACAGGAAAATGATATTGAAAATAAATTAGCCTGCTTAGAGCAATATGTATTTTGGATTTAGTCTGACAGAAAGATTAGAATACCATCAAGAAATATTATATCCATTTAACTAATCTATTTATTATATCTATAAGTATATAAAATAGTGGCTATTTTTTTCTTTGATGGTAATGGGTTTTTGAGTAGATTAAGTAAAATAAAAATAAAATTACGAGTATTTGAATAGAGAGGAATTTGATTAATAAATATTATATATTTAAATAAATTGTTTATAAAGTAGAATCGGAGATTATCGAGAATTGTTATTATTTATCAAATTTATTTTCTAGAAAGTTTTAAGTGGTAATTCACCAGAATATTTTAATTTTGAAGAAATGAGTTTTCTATGTTTTCTGAATTTTCGTCGTTGATTAGAGGTATTGTATATGATCACTAAGTAAAAGTTAATTATAATTAAAATAGTATTTTACCCAAGAGAAGTAGAGTTATTTAATTTATATGCATATTTATAATAGGGTGGTCCAAAAAAAGATTTTTTTATTTTTGATCTCGCATGAAAATATGTTAATTTAACATGTTTTTAAAATACTCACCAAAAATCAGCTCGATTAAAAAATTTTAAGATGTCACTCAAGATTTTTAAAAATTTCCAAAATGGTAGAAAATTGATTTTTTGTTTCTTGACATGTAATTATTGCCTACGTTGAAAATTATAAATATTCTGAAATTTTCAAGTCGATATGTCTATCAATTTATAGAGATCGCCCAATCTAATTTTGAAAGTAGTGTACTTAGATGTTATTGAGTGACCTGTAAATAATAAGTATTAAATTTTTTTTTGTTTTTGACATCTTAACGAATAGAAGTCTTATTTTCAGAATATTTATAATAATAATAATAACTATTTTGATGATTCAACAAAGTTGACGAAAAGTTGACAATAAAATATAAATTATCTGCATAAAAGAAATATACTCCTTATTTTCCTATGGCAACTTTAATAATAATAATAACATGACGAGAAAAAAATTCAATTTTCTACCATTTTGAAAATTTTTAAAAATCTTGAGTGACCTCTTGAAATTTTTTAATCGAGCTGATTTTTGGCGAGCATTTTAAAAACATGTTAAATTAACATATTTTCATGCGAGATCAAAAATAAATTTTTCTTTTTTGGCCCCCCCCCCCCCCCCTAATATATCTAGTGAGTAAATATTAAATATTTTAGAAAAAAATTGTATTACTTTTTGTCTTGTAAAATTATAACAATTTAAGCTAAATCTCAATCCAAATAATAACATATACCTACTTACCTATAGTTGTGTTTTAGAGAATGCAAATTTTTTCTATCTGCCTTCAAAGTAGGTACTTTTTAAAAATACTTTTTACCGTAACTAGGTACATTTTCTGAAAATCTCGAGACTTTACTTAAGTACAAAATTAACAGTAATCGCCACAGTCCTGAAAACGTATATCTATGTATATAGGGTCTATAGAAGGACATTTCGGAGGAGAGGCTCAAGTCTGTGAATTCACGCCTGCTTTAACAGTAAGTTTAAAATTAAAAATAAAAAAAAATTTAGAAAAATTTATCTATCGTTAATTACTTCGCTTAAATAATATTTTATACAGGCTACAAGTATAATACAATATAATATATAGGACCCACATTATGTTTAAAAATTCTTTCCAAAATAAATTATGTTGAAAAGTTATTAGTGGAGATGGTGTGTCAACCATAAAATTCGATTTTTTATTGTTAAAATCTTTAAAACAAGAAATTCTCTGTTAGGTCGATGAAAAAGGGGAAAAAAAATACTCTTTCAAAAATGACATTCACTATATATAACTTGATGTTCCACGCTCCGAGTAAGAATTACACGGGAAAAGAATGAGAATGCGTCGTGGGGGTGGTTGTTCGTGAACGCCCATTGCAAGAAAACCGATGGGGGAAAAAAGGGGGCGTATTTCGAATTTGAAAGGCTCAGTCGGGGTTCCTTGGGAGGATCCATCTAATTTCAAAATGACAAGTCATTCACATCCTCACCACTCATTTCAATCCTGATTTTACATTATGTTCAGGGCAAAGGTTCCTCCTGAAAGGTCGGAGAAAATTAAATATGTTCCCTTTCGTTGCACTCGACCGTGATCTGAGTCATTTTGTGTATCCCTACAAAAACGTAATAGTTCAATCAATTCTTGCCTCTATCTCACTCTTCCACCTTCACTTTTTATTTAAAAATAAAAACAAAAAAATTATTTTAATACAATTTTACTGTTATAATAGAGAGAGAATAAAAACCGCTTGGAAATAATTCTGAGTCTATATTTATATAGGTAGATATTTAATACTTTCCTACTTTCGCATCACCTAACTGTGGGTCACTAGAAGGCTAGAAATGCAAAAACTAACCACCCAAAATAGGGGGGGGATCAAAAAAATGAAAATTCTTACTCTTAGAGCCAACTTAACCAAATTTTGTATACATAATCCGTGGATCACTAGAAGGCTAGAAATGAAAAAAAAACTGGGTGCGGGGGTGGGGTGCGGAGGGTGGAGGCCACTGGGTGGGGTCCGGGGGGTGCAGGGTGGAGTGGAGGGTTTAGTTGAGGGTCCAGAGGCGTAATGGGGGGGTCAGGTGAGGGTCCAGAGGCGTAGTGGGGTAGTGCGGAGGCTGGGGTGCGCGGTGGTTGGGTGGGGGCGGTAGTTGGGCACGGGTGCATGGTGCGGGGGGTGGGAGGTGCTGGGTGGGGTTCGGGGGGTATGGTGGGTAGGAGTGGGGTATGAGGGTGGGGTTTGTGGGTTGGGGTTCAGGGGACGTGTCTTTTGGCTAGCAAGAGGGCCGCCGAAGGCGGGCCTTGCAACTAGTATAGAATAAGAATAAGAATATATAAGAACTGAAGACATAAAACACAAAAAGAACAATTACAAAATTACTCTTATTTTTAAGTTTTTCTCACTTTTTACTGCAAATCCCAATGCAAACAGTGTATTTTTTTCCAAATTTAATGCCGGGTTTCATACCACCAGATGTCTCTAGTGTCGTGCACGGAGCGAATAGAACATTAGACATTCGAATTCATTTAAATATAAATAATAGAAAAAAAGGAAGTTTTTAAGACTCAAAATACTTTCTATAAATTTTGCTGATTTGGTAATTTTTTGTCGTCTAAAAATTTGAGCCCAGAAAGCTCAACTTTGTTTGGCGCAGAGGTACAGTATCTTATTAATAGAAAATACAATTCAAAATTGAAATATTGGTTCTTGGGAATAGGGAACAAAAAATGTTTCTAATTCCTTATAACATGTTTATTCAGTGATGTTTCACCTCCAATCGTACCTTTATTATCCTCTAATCTCGACTAGTAAGTATCGAAGTCAAACTATAATAACTTTGAAATTTAGTCTTTCGATTCCAAATAATCATATATAAAATGTCAAAATACAAGGCAAGTTTTAAAATTTGACTACAATAGTATTTATAGACTAGCTCAGCACTTCTTAAGCTGTGTTTCGTGACCCTCAAGATGCCCAAGAACTAATTGTGGAGATCGCGAAAAATTTGGCAACAATAAGATTTTCTTATCATGTAATAATATAACATATACCTAGAACGTATAATAATAATAATAATAATAAAGAAAAATAAATTCATTCAAAAACATAATTATTAAAAGCGTTGTTTTTGTAGAGATATGTAGGTACTACCTATAGCAAAAAATATTTTATGTTGATTTTTGTAATTTTAAATGTATATCAATTTTATATACTATACTTGCCTACATGCCCGAGGGGGCATAAAAATTTTCTGGCCAAAAAGGGGCCGCGATTGAAAATTGTTTAAGAAACTCTAGTCTAGCTTAGAACCTGAAGCCATTGATTAAAAGCGAAATTTCGATGAAAAAAATACTTATAAATTATTTATAAACATTTTTTGTTACCGATTTAAAAAAACAACAACAATATTTCAATTTATATCAATGAAGAGAACATAATAATTAATTTATGATAAATTTACAGCTCTAGAAGAAATCCCCAAACGATTTTATTTTATTAAACTTTCTGCATTTCATATCTGAAAGTATTTAATATATTAGATATCCGAAAATCTAATCAGTTTTTCTATTTGGAAAAAACAAAACAAAAAACGTTCTAGTACCATGACAAACTTTTTTCGAGCTTTCGTTAACTAGTATCGTGGATAGTGAAATACAGACCTACTGACACTAGGAGAGAATGTACCTTTATTTGAAAATGATTTCTCTCCTCATTTCAGACATTTATAAACCCAAATTAAGTAAAAATCAAATTCAAAGTTTTTTCCTTACTTCTCGTCAGACGGATGAAATAATACACGTATATTAAAAAAAATTTTTTTTTATAATTTTGTAACTCTTTCAGCTAAGTAGTATTAAGCAAATTTTAGTCCTAATAAAAGAGTAAATCCAACATATTTTTGCTTTGTAAAGTCCACTAGGTTTTTTTTCCATTTCAATATAAATTTTCCATTTTTAATAATATAGTCTTTAATTGTATACATTTATTGTTGCACTGATACATTTTTTAACTCCGAGTTTACTCAATTTCATATTTTTTCAATTCAAATAATCTACAAAAAGTCAATTCCGACCCCTGTCCAATTTGGCTGTTTAAATCTTCAAACCCGTGTATTTACTTGAACAATGTTCAGATATGACTGAAAAAAATATCATCTAAATAAAAAAAAAAAAGATGAATGAAGTCTATATAATTTAATAAAGTTTTGTTAGAAAAAATTATTAAAATTGTCCAAAGACAGTATGTCAATTCCGTCCCCAATATAGTTTTAGTATTTAACTTGACTCACGTCATCACTGTAGTGGTCAAGAGGGAAACTATTGACTATTGTTAATAGCAACCAGTGGTGTTAATTTTATTCAAATGGCAACACAGAAAAGTGAATTCATAAAGGTAGTGATTAATTAATTAATTCATAAGTGTCATTTCCGTCCCTGCGATAACAAGTCATATAAAAATATTTATTTAAAAAACTTTCTAGTGATGTTTTACTTTTATTGAATTTTAACTAAAATTGTAACCTTATATATTTTTAGTCTCTGCCTATATTACCAAATCAAAATTCTCTAATGTCAATTCCGTCCCCTTGATTGTCGCACCTGAACGGGAAAAATCATAAAAAATTGAAAAATATTTTTTAATTCATGATCATTATTAGAAATTAGTCTATAGATAGTTGAGCCACAAAACTATATTATCATTGATGGGGTGCGATAAAGTTTTATTTTCAAATTTTTAGGTAAAAAAAATGCAAAATAAGTTGGATTTACTCAAAAACATGACTTTGAATTGATCTTAATAATAAAATAGGAAAATGTTTGGTTCTTTCTTCCCTTCGACTTTTAGACATGAATATAATATATAGTTGTCTGATTTTTCGGTAGTCAATCAAGTTGTTGTTTTTTTCTGTCTGATGGTTCTATAAGGGAAGAATTTCCCAAATATTCTTTTAATCGTCCGATTGCCGATGCATTGGAGAAGATTTCTCTCCGTGTTGTTCACCCTCCAGAATTTGGGTTGATTTTTTTCTCTACCCCTCTGGGGAATTGGAGTGAGGTAAAAATTATACCAGAAGGCCGTTGACTAAGTAGTTATATACAGGGTGTTCACTGAAGAATGTCTTTCTGAATTATTCATTGTGCCCATTCAAGAATTAGGAATACATTTTGAGAATATTATCTCTTGAGAAATGAATATCTAATATAAAATTTCTATTGTGTCTACAATGAACATTCATTTAGCAGTAAATTTATTATACGTAATGATTATTTAATTTGTATAATTACAAAAATTAGAGAAATTATTCATTTGCACATAAGAATGAAATTAAATCCAAAAGCAAATTTTGAATAAAATTTTTTTATACATTTATTAAGCAAATATCATCAATAGCTAGGCGTACGAACACATAAATAAATAACTAAAGACATAATTTTTCATATTTTTTTGAGGGAGAATGGTGTAGGTTCTTGGTGAAACATATTAAATAAAGTAAAGAAATTTTTGAATTTTTTTTTTTTTTTTTTTAGAAATTGTTATACGCCAGTCAGGATCGAACCCCGGCCTTCCGCTCTAACATCGCAATAATTAATCGATGCCGAAGCGGGGACAGCGCATTAGCCGGTTCGGCTAACCTGACTCCCCTATAAACTTTAAAATATCTATTTATTTATTAAAAAACATTGTATCTGTAGGGCCATCTAGCCCCTTTAATGTACAATTTTAGGCCAATTTAATTACATAAAAATTAATTAATATAATACAAAATGCAAAACAAGAAAAACGGAAAAAGCTAATATAACAAGCAAGAAAAAATCAAAAACAAAAACATGTGATACATAATAATTATATGAAAAAAAAATAATAAAAATACAATATAAATATAGAGAAAGAGAGTAAAAAAATAATAATAACAACATATAGGATACAAGATATACTAGGTAGGTTTCACACAAATTGACAATAATAAGAAAATATTTATGTGAAACCTACCTAGTTTCTATTTTAATTTGATTTAGAAAAACATCAAAAGTTAATATCAAAGATTTAATTGAAAATATTTTGTTTGTCGAGAGTAGTAGAGTTAGAGTAAAGAAAATTATAAAATTTACCTATATCGCTATATCCTATCAGGTATTTGAACCCATGAGAAATAACAGATAGAATATTTTTAATTAAAAAGTCTGATGAAGGTCAAATCTTCGAAACTCTTCCTAACAAATAAATTATATAGGTATGGTAAAATTATACCCTATACTGAATATTCGTTATATGAATATGTTTATCTGCAGCAAAAGGACAACCTTATTAATTTTTCTTTAATTATCAAAGATCTTATAAGATATGTTTAATTTTCATGTCAGAAAGGTTCGTCTGGAGACCTCAAAATCTAAAGCTCCAATTCGGGTACTTGGCTTATAAAATAAATGAGCCCACGTACTGAAAGCCAATTCAATTTTAATAATAAAACAGTGTCAGAGTTTTTCGGTACATTATCCTTTGCTATATATTTATTTTCCAAAATTTCCTAGCTAGAATGAGTTTCTGAAGGAACACCCTAATGCGTCCCTATATATTTTGATTTTATAAATACATATATACATTTCTATAGTCATTATATGTAGGTATATGTTCATGAAGAGGATAACTTCATTGATTTCTCTTTAATTATTAAAAGGTCTTATAAGATATTTTTAATTTACATGTCAGAAGTGTTCGTCTGGAGTCGACCCTCAAATTCTAAAGCTGCTATAAGGGCAGTAGGCTTATAAAATAATATGCCCACATACTGAAAGCCCATTAAATTTTAATAATCAAACAGTTTCAGAGATTTTGGCTCATTATCCTTTGCTATATATTTATTTTCCAAAATTTCCTAGCTAGATGGACTTTCCGAAGGAACAGCCTATTAAGTATCTATATAGTTTGATATTATAAAAATATATCTATATTTCTATACTCGTTATAAGTAGGTATGTATTCATGAAAAGGATACCTTCATTGATGTCTCTTTAATTATTAAAAGATCTTATATGTTTAATTTGCATGTCAGAAAAGTTCGTCTGGAGTCGACCTCAAATTCTAAAGCTGCTATTCGGACAGTTGGCATATAAATAAATGTGCCTACATACTGAAAACCAATTCAATTTTAATAATTAAACAGTTTCAGTGTTTTCGGTACATTATCCTTTGCTATATATTTATTTTCCAAAATTTCCTAGCTTGAATGAGTTTCCGAAGGAACACCCTATTGCGTGCCTATATAGTTTGATATTATAAAAATATATCTACATTTCTGTACTCGTTATATGTAGGTATATGTTCATGAAGAGAATAACTTCATTGATTTCTCTTTAATTATTAAAAGATCTTATAAGATATGTTTAATTTGCATGTCAGAAAAGTTCGTCTGGAGTCGACCTCAAATTCTAAAGCTGCTATTCGGGCAGTTGGCTTATAAACTAATATGCCCACACATTGAAAAGCCAATACAATTTTAATAATCAAACAGTTTCAGAGATTTCGGTACATTATCCTTTGCTATATATTTATTTTCCAAAATTTCCTAGCTAGAATGAGTTTCTGAAGGAACACCCTATTGCGTGCCTATATAGTTTGATATTATAAAAATATATCTACATTTTTATACTCGTTATATGTAGGTATATGTTCATTAGAGGATAACTTCATTGATTTCTCTTTAATTATTAAACGATCTTATAAGATATGTTTAATTTACATGTCAGAAATGTTCGTCTGGAGTCGACCTCAAATTCTAAAGCCGCTATTCGGGAACTTGGCTTATAAAATAATATGCCCACATACTGAAATCCAATTCAATTTTAATAATCAAACAATTTCAGAGTTTTCGGTACATTATCCTTTGCCATTATTTATTTTTCAAATTTTCATTGGAATGTCCTAAGTTGAGTTTTCGAAGGTACACCCTATAATGTATAGTTTGATATATATATATATATTTAGAGAAAGAGAGGTGGGATTGGAGGGGATAGCTGTTGTGGAGAGCAGCTGTTTTCCTGTTCCTCCGCCCCGGCGGGCAGCGGCCTTCCTAATTGGTGGGGCCCGTGATCATCTAATAGCCTCTCCAGGGGCCCACAGGG
The DNA here is from genome assembly GCA_024734495.1 of Forficula auricularia. Classification (NCBI taxonomy): domain Eukaryota; kingdom Metazoa; phylum Arthropoda; class Insecta; order Dermaptera; family Forficulidae; genus Forficula; species Forficula auricularia. The sequence goes on from JALMQS010000118.1 coordinate 14,546,810, forward strand.
GCCAATCATGGCCCGCCGCTCCACCGGGCCTGCAACACCGAGGCCTCAACAGTATCAGGACAGAAAATGAGAAATACACCTCAGAGAAACCAAATGCGCTTGTGGGAAACCAAAAGACAAACAAACTACACCCCATCAACGATAAAAATCTCATTTTCTCTATTCTTTATTAATCGAAACAAAAGAATTATTTAGAGAATGAAAGTGCTCATGACGAAAATGTAAACAGCTCGTCAGGGATGGAGGACTTATAATATCATTTTCAAATATGTGCTAAAAATTTAGATATTGTTGAAATATGCCCTTTATACATATTTACATTAAAAAAACAATATTTGCTTTATATTCAGTTTAAGTTAGTTGTTACGCGACAATAGTAGCAAAAAGTTAATGCTAGAGTATATATAGAACAGACAATAATGATTCTTAGTTCATAAGCCCAAAACTTTTTGCTGTTTATGTACCAATTCTAGCCAATCCCTTGCTCGTTTGACAAATTTGGCACCATTGTGAGATTGAATATTTTTATATAAAAATGACAGATAAAATACATTTTAAATTTCTATAATAATCGTTTTGTTATTTTTTAACAAATGTAATCAACGCCTGTATTTATTTATTTATCAATTTAAATTATTTTTTTATTCACTTATGGGATGGATAACTCGATCTAGAGTCATACATACCCCCATCGGAAAAAATAAAAGCATAAATATTCTTCAAAGAGAAACAAAGAAGTTGTCCTCTGCTTGATGCAAATAGACATATACACATAAATATCTGTATATATATATATATATATTATTTGTTTGTTTGAGACTATAGTTTCGAAGACTTGGTCTTCATCGTCAGTCTTTTTTTAATTATAAACACTATTTTTCATGGAGTCAATACCGTATGGATATTGACCCCATGAAAAATATAATAATATTTTAATTAAAAAAGACTGATGATGAAGACCAAGTCTTCGAAACTATAGTCTCAAACAAACAAATAATATATATATATATGTATATATATGTGTATGTTTATTTGCATCAAGCAGAGGACAACCTTTATGTTTCTCTTTGTGAATCAACAACTCAGCTACTCTCGGCAAAACAAAAACTTTTCAAATTAATAGTCTAGCTTGCACTATATAGAAATATAAATTATATGAAAAAAGTATATAAAATTCCTCAGGAACTCATTTCTGATGAGTACGTGGATTGCGACCACGGGGTTATCCGAGCTAAGTCTGACATTGCTTCCACTTACTTGTGTCAGGCTTCTCTTTTTCTCTCTCCTATACGGCATCCCTTGGCCAACTCTTGTTTTTTTTTTTTTTTTTTTTTTTACCGACTCCGACGCTATTAGGTTTTCGAGGGCTAGGAGTTGATTTCCTTTTTCATTTTTCTTCTCTTCAACATGTGGAAGGCAACGGGAAACCACCACATTACAAATCCCGAGAATATGCAACATGACGATTTCTCTTCGAGTAAAGAATTCCGGAGGTAAACTAGCCCCTCGTTCGGATCTCCGGGAAGGGGCTACCCGAGGAGAGACCATCATAAAGGGAAAATAAATAATGACTTTCTACGAGTCGGAGCGTGGAATGTTAAGACGCTAAGGGGAGACGATAAACTAGTGAATTTAAAGCGGGAAATGGATAGACACAAATTGGACATTATTGGGATTAGTGAAATGAGATATCCAGAAGAGGGAGATTTTTGGTTCGAAAACAGCCATAGAATCATTCACACGGGGGGCAGAATGGGAGGGCAGGAGTGGGCATTATTATGAATAAAAAAATAGGGCAAAGGGTAAAGAATTATCTACAGGTAAGCGAAAGGATTGTTATGATTACAGTGGATTCGAAACCGAAAGATACTGTGATAATCCAGGTATACATGCCTACTACATCATATGAGGACCAAGATATAGAAGAAATGTACGAACAAATTGAAAACCTGATGAAGCGCGTTAAAGGGGATGAAAATTTAATAATTATGGGGATTGGAATGCAAGAGTAGGAAAAGGCAAAGAAGGAAAAGTGGTGGGCGAACACGGTCTAGGAAATAGGAATGAAAGGGGCGAAAGATTAATTGAATTTTGCAGTAAGCACAGTCTAGTAGTAGCAAACACACTCTTCCAACACCATCCAAGAAGGATCTACACGTGGAAAATGCCGTTAGACAAGGGGAGATTTCAAATAGATTACATATTAGTCAGACAAAGATTCAGAAATCAATTAAAGGACTGCAAAAGTTATCCTGGGGCTGATATAGCTAGTGATCACAATCTAATTGCGATGAAATGCCAACTAAAATTTAAAAAACTAATAAAAAAGGGGCGGTCGCGAAAAAAACTGGGATATATCTAAATTAAAAAATAAGGAAACCCAAAAACTCTTCGAAAACGTAATGAATAAGAAACTGGAAGAAAAAACACACACAAATAATAAAGAAGATGAAATCGAACAAGAATGGAATGACATGAAATCAAGCCTGACCGAAACAGCTAACGAAGTCCTTCAATCAAAGAAAAACGAAATTAAAAAGCCATGGGTAACAGACGAAATACGGCAACTGATTGACGAACGAAGAAAATTTAAGAACAGAAAAGACGAAGAAGGGAAAGAAACATATAAAAAATTAAGATGGAAAGTTATAAGAGAATGTAGAAAAGCAAAAGAAAAAATGATTCAAGAAAAATGTAAAGAAGTCAACGAAAATCTAGTATTGGGAAAAGTTGATGTAGCCTATAGGGCAATAAAAAGAAATTTTCAAGAAGACAAGCCAAAAAGCAAGAACATAAGAGATAAAGGAGGCCACATTATTCTAAACGAAAACGAACAGGCAAATAGATGGAAGGAACACCTAGAAGAACTCTATGGAGAAGAAAAAACAATGAACCCAATAGAAGAAGAAGAATCTGTGGACGAAAACGAATTAGGAGACCCCATACTCAGGTCAGAATTCGAGACAGCTTTGAAGGAACTAAAAAATAATAGAGCACCCGGAATAGACAATATACAAGCTGAAATCCTAAAGAACTCTGGAGAAAAGGCACGTGACAAACTTTTTGAACTAATTAGCAAAATCTATAAATTGGGAATCATCCCAAAAGATTTCGAAAAAAACAAAATAGTCACACTTCCCAAAAAGACAGGCGCGGATAAATGTGAAAATTTCAGGACCATTAGCCTAACCTCACATGCCTCCAAAATCCTAACCAAAATAATCCAAAGAAGAATAGAACAAAGAGTTGAAGAAAATCTGGGGGAAGACCAGTTCGGCTTTAGAAGAAACAGAGGCACCCGAGAAGCAATTCTCTCTCTTAGACTAATAATAGAAAGGGCTTTTATCAGGGAAGAATCTGTCTACATCGGATTCATAGACCTAGAAAAAGCATTCGATAACGTCAATTGGGAAATTATGTTTAAAATATTAAAACAGGCGGGAATAAAATTCAGAGAGAGAAGACTAATCTACAATCTATATCAAAACCAGACGGCAATTATAAATATTGGTGATGAACAAAGAGAAGCCAAAATAAAAAAAGGTGTAAGACAAGGATGTGTGCTGTCACCCATGATTTTCAACTTATACATAGAAGAAGCGATTAAAGAATTCAAAGACAAAATTGATACAGGTATAGAAATCCAAGGTCAAAAGATCGCTATGTTAAGATTTGCCGATGACATTGCCCTTCTAGGAAGCAATAAAAAAGAATTAGAGGACGCCTTGAATGGAATTAACCAAATCCTAATAGAAGAAATCAAAATGAAAGTAAACAAGAATAAAACCAAGGTCCTAGTATGTACAAAAAAGAACAAACGAGACAGGAATGCATCAAAATTAACCAAGAAAACCTAGAAGGAGTTAAGGAATTCCGCTACCTAGGAAGTAAAATAACATGGGATGGGAGGAGCAAAAACGAAATTAAATCAAGAATTGCCCAAGCAAAAATGGGGTTTAATTCAAAACAAAACTACTATGCTCCTCCTCAATCAGCTTAGCAAACAGGAAGTTGCTATTGAAGACATATGTATGGAGCATAGCCATGTACGGGTGTGAAACCTGGACAATTGGAAAAGCGGAGAGAAAGAGATTGGAGGCTTTCGAAATGTGGTGCTACAGAAGAATGATGAATATCAAATGGATGGATAAAATCACAAATGAAGAAGTTCTTGGAAAAATCGGAGAAAGAAGAACCTTGTGGAAGAGTCTGAAGAAGAGAAGAGGTCAGATGATGGGGCACACACTGAGACATGGGGGACTGCTTAGGGATATCTTGGAGGGGGAGGTGGGAAAGAAAAGGGGAAGGGGAAGACCCAGATTAGAATATTTCAACCAAATAATTGGGGATATGGGATGCCAGACATTTAGAGAGGTTAAACAGCTGGCGGAGGACAGAGTCGAGTGGAGACGGATTGTTGCATCAAACCAGTCTTAGGACTGTATACTCAATGATGATGAATCAACGCCTACGTTACACCTTATGAAAATTATAATTTTGAAAAAATCTAGCGCATGCATCTTTTGTTGGTTAAATAAATGCGCTGTAGTTTTTAAGGAATTTGGTGTTGGTACTTGGTGAAACATTTTTAAAATTATTGGATAAAAATACTTGGTAGGTTTCACTTAATGTGAAACCTACCAAGTATTTTTATCCAATAATTTTAAATGCGCTGTTGCCAAATTGTTTTTAGTAAAATTTTTTTTATACATTTTTAATTATTTATTCCTTATTATCTCAGAAACTGTCTTGTAACTATGAATCAAAATTGTCTTAAAATATGTATTGGTTATTGGTTAATGTTGGTTTAGTTTTTTATAAAAATGGTAAGAAGTATTTCTTAATTATAATTAAATGTGTATGTAAATTTTCCGATATCTCGTACAGTGCAATGTTAAAGAGCCTGAAATACTCGATTTTTGAAATTTAATATCTCGGGAACTGAATTGTTCATAAATTTCATTTTGCCACCAATCGATGCAGAATTATTTAAATAATAATCTGTATAAATTTCAAAAAAATTCTAAGAAAACGCATTTGGCGGAACAACTACCTTAAAAATGTAGCAAAAGAAAAGTCTTTTCATATTTTTAATTGTTTTTGTTTGAAAAGTAAAATGGATCGTGTATTCACAGTTACATTAATGTAACAAAAATTACATGAATCCCCTTTATTTTCACCTTATCAGCAACAAATAAAGTCCAATTTGATATCTCAAGTATTTTGGAAAATATAATCCTTTCCCTGGCGGCCTCTGGATGGGCCTAGGAATTAAATTCACGGAGCGACGCAACGGGCCCGTTCAGCTAGTAAAATATACATATAATAGGTATGAAACCCAACGAGTCCGACTCGCGCTTGTTCTGCTTATTTTCAATAACTAAAAAAAGTATATTTGAATTGAAAAATAATTTAATTAAATCAAAAATTAAATTTTTAATAGTTCGCATTATATTTATAGCTAGGGTTGCTCTAATAACTCTTCTATAACAACTATCCCGCCTACTAACATCTTCAAAATATTATAGAGTGCCGAATCTTGAAAAAGTTTTTACTAAACTATTGAAATGTGGATGAAAAAGTAGAGAAATTGTATTTTTTCATTTTTATTACAATTATACAGAGTGATTCACGGTCGATGGCACGTTAGACGTTTATGGAAAACGGAACGCAGGATTTTTCTGAAAATTTAGCACCATACATTGTCTTATCTGTTCTATCGATCTAAAATATCTTCAGCATTGCGACGTTTCGGGTTCAATCGAAAAGTCGTAGCAACTTTATTTTTTAAATGAAACACCCCGTATATTAACACATTTTTAGAACCGCCCTTTTATTAAAATACTTTTTTGTTAATATTGTCCTATACCTATCTCTATCGGGTTTTGAGATAAAAAATAATTTGTATTAAATATGGTCCAAAACATGGCCCATGTTAAACTTAAATAAATTAGTGCTCTTAATTCATGAAAAGTTGATATTTTGGTGGTAGTTTAGACACACCCGAAGTATTTAATTTACTCCAAAAAATCGACTCCATATTATACAGGGCGTGCTAAGATTCCTATTATTTCCGTTATTCATAAAAGAGGTCAAAAGTTTGTTTTTTAAAATGAGACCCCTGTATATTACTCAATAAATTGAAAGACGAAGAAATGCTTTAAGATAATATATCATTTCCCAATATCTAAAACGTGAAGTTTTCTTAATAAAGGCGCTTTTTTCGTGAAAAATTACTTTTTAATGAATTTAATTTTAACTAACAATATTAAGCTTATAACAGTTTGTTGACTATTTATAAGAAACTTATAAATAGTTTATTGATGGTGTTCAAAATTCCTTAATGACTTCAAATATTGATTATTCAAACGAAGATCTTTGAAATTATTTATTTTGTTCTTTAAGAACTTTGTTTGAATAATCAATATTTGTGATCATTTTGGAAGATTTTTTTGAACATCGTCAATAAACTGTTGAATATTTTTTCGAAATAGATTGATTAATAGTCTTCTATTTTTTAATTGATATCTAATTATAAACATGCATCTTAGAGGAATTCTGTACCTTGTATTTTGAGAAGGCGGTTGAATTTTAATAGATTTATTATTCGTCTAATTACTTACTAAGAGAACAAAATTTGACTACAATGAAATTTTCTTATCATGAAATATTATATTATATAGAATGTATAATAATAATAATAAAGAAAAATAAATTTAGTCAAAAGCATAATTAAATTATTAAGTTGTTTTTTGTAGAGATATGTACTTACATTCCTATAAATAAAAAAAAGTTTATGTTAATTTTTGTAATTTTATATGTATATCAATTTTATATACCTAATACTTACCAACATACTTGAGGACCGCATAAAAATTTTCTGCCCTAAAAGGTGTCGCGAATGAAATTTTTTTAAGAAACTCTAGTCTATCTTAGAACCTGAAGAAGCGGCCTCGATTAAAAGCGAAACTTCGATGAAAAAATGCTTATAAGTATTTATAAACATTTTTTATTTCTAATTTCAAAAAAAAACAAACAATATTTCAATTTCTATCATGGAAGAGAACATAATAATTCATTTATGCTAAATTTCCATCCCTACAAGAAATCTCCCCAAACGATTTTATTTTATTTGACTTTCTGCATTTCATATCTGAAACTTATTTAAGTATATTAGATATCCGAAAATCTATACAGTTTTTCTATTTGGAAAAACAAAACAAAAAACGTTCTAGTACCAGGACAAACTTTTTTGAGCTTTCGTTAACTAGTATCGTGGATAGTAAAATACAGACTTACTGACACTCGGAGAGAATGTACCTTTGTTTGTACCTATTGTGAATATTTTTTTCGAAATAGATTGATTAATAGTCTTCTATTTTTTAATTGATATTTAACTATAAACACGCATCTTAGAGGAATTCTGTACCTTGTATTTTGAGAAGGCGGTTGAATTTTAATAGATTTATTATTCGTCTAATTACCTACTAAATGAAAAAAAATTACCAAAGGTCATATTTTGTTGTTGAGACTAAGTGGAAAATAAAAATTCGATTATATCATATTGTACAATGGAAATTAATTAGGTGTACACAAATTGGTTATTTGGCGCGTGAGCTCTAGCGCATTGAGGTCACCACAGACCACAACTCTCAAGATGATTGCTGAATAGATGACGCTCTTTCCAAACACGATTTATTCCTTGCGATGCCCAATTAGCCTCCCTTACAGATACTTTACTATTTAGTAGAGGAAATTAATTTTACTGAAATAATCGACTCTCCTATTTTCTTTTATTATCATTCTCTTTTTCTATTAATAATAATTTCTCACTGCGAAAGGAAGCGAGAGCTTGAAGAAGGAAACAAGATGCCTAGAACGGGTTTTATTCGATTTTACTTTTAGACGATATAATTTATTTAATTATATAATTACTCAATTTGAGCCGGGCGAGTGTGGAGGTTAATTGTGTGAGATAGAGCCTGTAGGGACTCAATTACGCGGAGGCCCACGCTCTTTTTCCTAACTAGCCATGGGTGCAGTGTTTGCATGTGCACACCAAATGATGACACATTACACAAGAAAAATCATAATAGGCCTCGAGTAAATGCGATCAATAGATTGTCACCTCCGAGTTAAATCAACATGGAACATGTAGCATTGAGGGAGCAGCACCCCTAAGCGTCATGACAAGTATTGATAGATAGAGAAAAAATCAATCAAACCAGTTCATTTTAGAAATAAATGGTCTCCCTCAAAGGTAGTAATAGGATACCTCTCATAACACATTTCAACCATATTCTAGGATACTTTCATTTAACTTGGTTTCTCTTCTGATTTCACTGCTCGACAAAAATTAAAACCACCTAATCCATATTTATTTCAAATTAATCTAAAATAGTATTAAAATGTAATATACTAGCTCTTGAGACGACTCTGGGTCAGTGGCTAGAGAGTCGGGTCGCTGACTCGAGTTACGCTGGTTTGAGACTGAGCCTAGACAGGTCAAATATTTGCAGTCGCCTCCTCCTGGAAAGCAAAGGCAACCTAGCAAGAGTATAATTGTTCTAGTAACCTCTCCAAACTAGCCGTTCGGAACCGGCAAGTTAAAAAGTAGGTCCCGTATATCTGTGTAAAAACAGCTAAACATCCTCAGCACTGGTATATATGGAGAGGAGACGAAACATCAGTGAGACCTGATATGGCACTTAAAAGAAGAAGAATTCATTTTAAATTATTCTAATATAGTATTAAAATGTAATTATACTAGCTCTTAGAACGAATTAAAAAAAAGTAAGTCTAATATAAAATTTTGAACATATTGTAGTTGCATTGGCTCTTCTAATAACAGATAAATTTTAATTACTAAGCAAATAAAACAAAGATATGAAATTTAAATAGATTTGAATAAATATCCAATGAGAAAAAAATAAAACTTTTGACCATTTCTAGTTGATTCGCTCCCGGAGAGAAGAAATTGAATCTTTTCATCCAATTTCTTTAAATTAGAAAATTCTTAATCAAAATGATATTTTCTTATATAATAGACATACTGTGAACCTTCAAATAGATGAAATCGATAAAATAAGATCGTTTTCTTGCTCGTTCATAATTTTTTTGGTCTGTTTATCGAGAGGATGTTTCGTCCCATCAGAGAGACATTTGTTATTGTCTACAATATTGGAATATATTTTAACTATTGATTTTAGACATTTCAGTTATATTAACTTTTCTCTGTTTTAAATTAATTACTTTTAATAAAGGTCATTAATAAATTTGTGTACCTCAAAGGGTTAGACAGTGATGGGGAAATTTATGTGTAAAGTTAGATAAATTCTGCTCTAGAGGCTTAGATATTCTACATATTCAAAAACTATTATGAAGAAACATTTTGATATTTTAATTTACCAAAAGAAAGTTAATTATCATTATAATTAGACCATATTCCTTAATGGAATTTTTTTAGATTTAGATTTTGATTCTTAAAAGCCATGAAACTCAATATAACGATGATTTGAATAATTTTTAAGAATTTGAGTCTTTGACCGGATCCATTTATGTGTATATCATTCAAGAATTAGGTGCTATCTTATTATACTTAAAAAATCCAAAACTTAATACTTATCCATATATGTAGTATTTATCGATAACACAAATCTAAAAAATTTTTTCCTTGTCCTAAAGTTTATTTCTAGATTTTTCTATTCATTGTGCACCAAAATAAAGGAAAAGTACCTATATTTCATATAAAGTTTGCTTTTGTTGTGGTTATAATATTAAGACTAAAAAGGCCATTTTGAACTATTTTCAAGTCTCATTAGATATTTAACAGCAATATTTGAAATAAAAATATTTTATTGACGTAATAGAAAACAGCTTCCTTTTTGATTTTCAAATTACCACTTGCTTATAACTCAATTAGAACACGAGTTATAACTAAAAAAATTAAGACCATATGTTTATTATCCTTTATAATCACGTAGTTTTAGTTTTTGACTTATAACTCGAGTTCTATAATACTTGAGCTAAAAACAAGGCATAATTTGAAAATCAAAGAGAAGCTGTTTTCTATTACTTCAACAAAATATTGTGATCTCAAATATTGCTGTTCAATATCTAATGGGACTCTAAAATATGTCAAAATAGCCTTTTTCGTCGTTTTGACCGATAATATCTCCAAAACAAGAGCTAATCGGTAATTTTTATGGTGTTTTTTGAATTCAGCAAGTGGAAATACATCATCATAAGAATCAGCTATTTTTGAGCTCAAAACATTTTCATTGTTGGGCAGTGTAATTATTATTATTATAGATATATTATGTTGATTAATGTCCATTATAATTAGTAGATTAAAAATTCAGTTTATTGGACAAAGTTTTTTTATTGAAGTTCTTCTTCAATTTTTGTACAACGTTTCGTCTCTATATATATATACTTATATTGTTTTATGGTATCAATCTAGAAAGAAAAAATTCTACTATGTCTCAGTGTTATTTTTATCTTTATTTCAACCAATGTTGTTCTAGCCAATTGAGTACTTGAAAAAGTCTCGAGAGAGACGAAACGTTGTACAAAAATTGAAGAAGAACTTCAATAAAAAAACTTTGTCCAATAAACTGAATTTTTAATCTATTATAGATATAGTTAAAAGTGCATACATGAGCCACTATATATTATATTTGAAAAAAACGAACAGATCCGAGAAATCTTTTATGGTATATTATATGTATTGAATTAATTGAATACTATATGAACATTGCAGAAAAGAATACAAAGAAAATACATAAATACATTTGATTCTCTATCGACTGTTGAATTGTCAAATTAAGTAATGAACTTTTCTACCTAAATCATGAGCTTAAAAAAATCTCAGAAGATTCATTAAAAAAAATCTTAATATTAACTGAAAAATAATAAATATATATTGACTTGATTTATTTATTAGATTCTTCCTTACCAAACAGGTTTAAAGCTTTTATAACTTTTCAATTTACATATAAAAATATATTATTGACGCTATCAAAATTTAAAATGATAATAAATAAAATATTTTATTATGGAATATAGAATATATAGAGAAAATTTATATCGTGCGTGTGCTTAAGCCTTTCATCCCATGAAAGAGTAATTATCTTCGTTGTTAATCTATTAATTTAGATAGGACTTAAAGGTAGTAAATCTTACCATTCTATACCAAATGAATTTAATCAGACCCTCGGGAAAGAATATTTTCATTTTAAATAATTTACTCGAACATTTTTAAATTTGGAGTTATTTAATTATGTGGAAAATCCATTAAAAAATAACAATTTTCATTTTTGACCAGATTTTAATTCTCTTGTCGGGTTAAGATTTCCTAATTAACTGTGTACTTTACTAGATAGTATATTAATATATTAATAAAAAGTAAAACGAATTAAGTTAAATACTCTTTGAGATTTAATTGGTCAATTATTTTGTAAATGATGTATTTGCATAATTGAAATAATTTATAATTATTGTTACCTAATTAAAATGGAAAAGGATTTAAATGCCAAAAATAGTTATTTACGTAACAACCACTGAGAGTGATACTTTACAGGACGAATAAGAAAGAATAAGACTGGAAGTTAAAGTGTTCTACAATGACATTTACAATACATGTTTGCTGCATGTAATATTATTTGTACCTAAATTGAATGAAAATATACACTCTTTTAATAATATTTGCAATAGCTCACGGACTATGATGTGGTTTGCTAGTTGGATATTAGAAACGTGAGCAAATGCCATTATAATTATTGTTTGTTCCTTGATTTTTAAATGTTTCCAAATTTTTTCACGATGTCTAGTACCTAGTGATGAGCAAAGCAAAACCAAAACCAAGACTAGGGTAGTATTGGTCTTGGTCTTGCCCACCTGATCTTGGTCTTGCTCGTCTGGTCTTGGTCTCGGTCTTGGTCTTGCTTGCCCAGTCTCGGTCTTGTTCTTTCAACCTTGTTCTGGTCTTGACTTGTTCAGTCGGTCTTGGTCTTGCTTTTTTAGCAAGACCAAGACCAATTCTGCTCATCACTACTAGTACCTAGGTACTATCAAAGATAAATACGACAACAAAAGATTAATATTCTTCATTTCTCAAAATAATAATAAACGAAAAACTTAAAAAATGTAGTGTATATGTTGCAGTAAAAACAAGTTTTTAGTAAGAACGGGTTCTTACTAGTTGTACTGAATACCTTTGTGGCAACTAGAATTTACTGACGTTGGTTGAGTTTGGTCAAAAGGTCTAGAATCTTCATTTTTGACATTTCGCCTCATTTTTAAACGAAATTGTCAAAAATTACATCCTCATTAAAACCAAAGTTGTAGAGGATGTAATTTTTGACCTTTTAGTTTAAAATTTTTTGAAAATAAACACACAAAATGAGGTGGAAGGTCAAAAATGAAGATTTTAGACCTTTGGATCAAACTCAACCAACATCAGTAAATTCTAGTTGCCACAAAGGTAGGTATTCAGTGAAACGCGTTTTAACTAGTAACATCCCGTTCTTAATAAAAACTGGTTTTTACTGCAACATATAATGGGCAATGTCCCGAATTATGTTACCATAACATGGGATCATAACCGGGAGGATCGGTGGGGTCAAATGTGAGAGTTGAAACCCCTAAAAACAAAAATAATAATAACAATAACGCCAAGATTCAGGAAAAAATTTCAACTAAAAATGTGAAATCAATAAATATAGTTGGCAATGTAAAATAAAAACATGCCTTTTAATTGAAGTTACTATATTCTAGACTCATTTGTTAAATTGATAATGTTGAACTTGGCAGCACATTAGATTTCACTACTTTTTTGGCAAACGGTTTTAATTCATCAAACTTGGCCTTTTCTTACCGAGGTGTTTTGCTGAAATTTTAACTTATTGGCTATTTCTGTTAAAAATCATCTCATATAATGAGTCAATATTTTTCTGGTTTTCTCTAATTTTTTCATCTGAATATTCTTAATATCTAATCAGTTCTTTGTGATAGAAATGAAAATATTTCGGCATAAGAAGGAACATTCTGCAAGCTTCCCTCTTATTCTCGAGTTATCTTAAGAATCGGAATCCAAAAGGATAAACAAGCAAACAAAAATAAATAATCTTTAAAATGGGTTTCTTCTTGTTTCAGACATTTCTAAAAATCTCAAAACTTTGGACAAGTTCAATATTTCCTCCCCAGCCGAGCTGTGCTATTTATGATAGACTTTTTCTTTAGATCACCTTTTTTTATTTTATTTCTTCTTCTTTTTTCTAACTATAGTTTTTGAAAAATATATTTTCAAAGTGCTTTCAGTCTATATAACAGCAAATAAAAATTGATTGGATTAAAAAATTGAATCAATGAAAAAGTAAAAACTACTACTTAAGTACCTAATGAAGCTGTTGAAGATTTTATTTTTGTGATTAATTTGATTAAAATTTGAATTTTTATTTAATTCACACATAATTAATTATAATTATTTATTGAACACGAACAAATAATACAATATAAAACTACGACGTTTCGATCGACTTATTTTCAAGTATGAGCACCCACTTCGATTATAGGTTAGCTGAGCCCGAGGGGTGAAATATACTGTACACCTACTTCCACTTGTACTTTCAAATATTTCCAAGTACTTCCAAACCAGGCCTTTAGGGGTTGGACCTTTTTGGTGTAACTCCTTCTCTCATCATTTTCATAAAAAAAAAATGTTTCCAAGTACTTCCAAAATACTTCCAAAGAGGTGTAAACATACTTCCAATCGCGGATCACCCCTCGACTGAGCCAATCACGTGTCGGTCAGGCTTAAATAGACTCTATGTACAGTCCAGTCAAAAAACCAACACACTGACGTTCCTAGCGCCCCTGTTGGACTGAGAATTACATGTTTTTAAACTACTAGTTATAGTTTCTAGCACGTCTGTTTCTATTAAAGAAATATCTTTAGTCTAATCATCATCAACAAGAATTTGATAATTATTTGAATATCTAAAACTTTTTATATAATGTCCCATTTCATTTAATGATCTTTTAATAAGCTGCTCTTAAGAAATCGCAATTGAAAAGTCATCCCAATTTTTCCTCCCTGATATTATCTCGCCATGGGCCTGGCTGGCATTCAAGTCTCCGGTTCTTAACCTATCAACTGACCGAGCTGTAAATGAATTCATCTTCGATCAGTTAATAGAGTCGGCATTTCAATGGTACTTGCCGAATAGAAGAACTTGAGCCAAACGTAAATGATCATAAATCAAAAACTAGTCGGTTATTCCGAAGCTTGAAGTGGGGACTCTGCGCTGCAGGACGTAGTTGGGACTGGGACTAGGACTGGGACTGGATTCGAATCTATAATCGAAATAACTTGAAACAAGTTTTCCTATCAATACTTGGTTATTTATTGAAAGTGTATACAAAGGCAAATTATATTTTAATAATCAGCTTTCAAAATAAATAATTTTATTATAATTTATCGTGATAATAAATACTCAATTGATATTATATAAAGATTATTTTTAATAAGCGAGAAGAGGAATGTTTTATATAAATGTCAAAGCAACACGAAGAAGATGGCAAGAATTAATGATTCTTGGGCGGATGATGGGTTACTCTTACTTGATTAAAATATATGATTATATAAATCGTAATAAACATGTGAATATAGTTTAAACATGTCTGTTCTAGATTTTTTTATTTATTTCAATTAGTTCGAGTACAGCACTAGATACCAATGATTAGAAAAATTTTCTAAGTCTTCTTCTCAATAGTCATTTTTAACCGACTTCAAAAAAGGAGGAGGTTCTCTATTCGACTGAATTTTTTTTTTTTTTTGTGCCTATCTTACCTCATATCTCCGCCAATTGTGAACCGATTTTGAAAAAAAAATTTGCATTGGGTTCAGTCTACTTTCCGATTGGTCTCATTTTTTTCATAGGTATTAGACCTTTTTTGGTAGGTTTGTTCAGGCCTAACTTCTTTGTTTATTAACCGATTTCGATGATTCTTTGTTTATTGGAAAGGAGGCATCTTAGGATGGTGCCATATTAATTTGGTCAAGTTCTGATGATATAACATCACTAAAAAGAGAAAAATAAAAATAATTTTTAAGAAAAAATAAAACCGACTTCAAAAATTAAATGCAACAAATAAAATACACTAAAAGGTATAAAATAATTATTATCTTATTTAGTTACAAGTAAACTACTAAATATTAACATGAAATTACTTTTTGAAGACGGTGCCAAACATATAACTTTTATGAATCGCACTCGACGGATCTTACTTAGTACATTTGGCGGGTACACTCGCTTATAGGTATAGTTTGTTTGGCACCGACTTCAAAAAGTAATTTCATGTTAATATTTAGTAGTTTACTTGTAACTAAATAAGATAATAATTATTTTATATCTTTTAGTGTATTTTATTTGTTCCATTTAATTTTTTGAAGTCGGTTTTATTTTTTAATAGTATCGTCGGCTTAGAGTGTAAACCTCCTAACTCCATTTTTTATAATTTATGACATATTAATACTGTTCAAAAGAAAAAGAAATGCAGCATTGTCCAAGTAAAACTGCTACTTTAAATTACGATTTTAAGTTGTAGAAAAAATGTGTAAAATAGTTTTGTTCCATAACAACAATATTAAATTTTGTTTGTTTTTTCTCTGCCTCTGTAAAATTTTATTGTTGTGAGTTAGCAGGTTTACTCTCTAAGGAAACGATATGTACTTATGTACTTGATTTTTTACAAAATTGAATAGTTTTTATAAATCAAAAAACCAATTTTTTTGTCGATTTTTTTTTAAATTTCATCATATATTCTAAATGAATTATAAAATAACATTGAATGGAAATTGGTAGGTATAAAAAAATTTACTATATATTTTTTTTTTTTTTTTTTTTTTTTTTTTTTTTTAATAAAAATGTATTTAACTAAAAGGTTTGAATTTTTAGACCCATTTGATCGTAAAATTATGTGCTTTAAAATTTGAAGGCTAAGCATTTTTCATACGATGGGTTTTTAATCGAAAATATATATATAGGTAGGGTGGTCCTTATTTTGGGTATTTTCGAATTTTACGCTGACAAGGGCTCATATCGTTCGAAATAAATAAAAAAATATCCCCCAAGTTTCAAGTCTCTATCTCAATTATAACCTGTGCCCCTAGGGTTGTAACTTTCTCATCTTAAATAACATGGGGGTTTTTCCATTGAAAGATCAATTTTTATTCTGGCCAAAATAATGGTTTAAAATTTGTAATCTCTCTAGACTTTTATCATTATAATAGTAGCTATTATAATTTTGGAGTCTATAACTTAGTAACACTAAGATATAGGAGTATTTTATCTAGCAGTAACACCAAAATTATAATAGATAAAATTCTATAATAATTCTGATGGATTGCTATTATTATAAGGATAAAAAGTCTACAGAGTTTCAAATTTTTTGAATCATTACTTTGGCCGGAATAAAAAATTGATGTTTTAATGACAAAACCCTCCATGTTATTTAGATGAGAAACTTAATCGCTAGGGGCACAGCTTATAATTGAGACTTGAAACTTGGGGGATATTTTTATTTATTTATTTCGAACCATATGAGACCTTGTCAGCGTAAAAAATCGAAAATACACAAAATAAGGAGCACCCTAATTTATACCTATCTATATATATTTTAATTTAGAAAAAAATGCCAAGAAATAAATTGAATTTAAATCTCAATTCAAATATAATTTTATAATTTATTAAGAATCAAATGTTATCAAACGATTTATTTTGTGTTCCAATTCTGGCAACAAAATATTCTAACACTCTATTGTAAGCTTAGAATTTATATAATTAGAAAAAAATATGATTTTAAGAAAAAAATTGAATATAGAACCGAAGTGAGAATTAAGACTATATATTAATCGTATGTATAGAAGGAAGCGACTGTGGGCCAGTGGTCAGAGTGTCGTTCCGCTGTCCCGAAGTATGCTGGTTCGAGACTGAGTCTCGGCAGATATTTCCAATCGCCTCCTCTTGGAAATCAATGGCAAACTACCAAGAGTATAATTGCCTAGTTAACCTCTCCAAACTAGCCGTTCGAAACCGGTGTTAAAAGTAGGTCTCGTATATCTGTGTAAAACAACTAAACACACTCAGCACATATACCTGTGCAGAGGTATATGTGGAGAGGTGCCGAAACGTCAGGGAGATCTGATATGGCGCTTAAAGAAGAAAATGTCTAGAAAGATTATATATCAATTCTTTAAATTTTAGAAAGAAGAAATAAGGAAGAAAATTCTAGTTTCTGGAATTAAATTATTTACTAATTAATTTTGTTTTGATTATTCATGAAAATAGATTCAATTTGTTATTATTTCATCAAATAAGATGACGTGTTCTGATATGGCCATCCAATTGACTTTACCATACAACCTGGCCCCTAAAATTATTTATAATCATGAAGAGGGGGTTAGTTTTTGCATTTTTATACTTCTGAGGTCCCACTGATTATGTATACAAAATTTGGTTGAGTTTGCTCAAATGGCCTAGATTTTTAATTTTTAACCCCCCTCCACCCTCCTTAATTTTGAATCGGTATGCACCAAAATCTAATCAGCTCTTAATCTCAATGGATCAAAACTACGTGTGAAATTTGGTTTCGATATTCATACTAGTTTTTGAGCTAGCTCGTCCACAAAAATTTGGTCACGTGCATGTATAAAGGAGCCGACTGTGGGTCACTGGTCAGAGTGTCGGGCCGCTGTCCCGAAGTATGCCGGTTCGAGACTGAGTCTCGGCAGATATTTGCAATCGCCTCCTCTTGGAAAGCAATGGCAAACTGACAAGAGTATAATTGCCTAGTCAACCTCTCCAACAGACAACCAGACTAACATACATTTTGACAAAACAATTATTATCTCGAAAAATATAATTTTTTCGATGTTCACTTATTTGAGCTTTTTTGTATAGCGAAATGCCATGGTTTCGCACAATTTTTTAAATCAAAATAGTTTAGGCCCTTTTTGAGATATTTCGAAAGGAAAAAAAACACTTTTTTTATGCACAATTACAATACTTGACCATACCCTGTATGGTAAAGTAAAATGAACAAACTGTACAATATTCTAAATAAGTTTACCTTAAAGCCTTACACAAGTGATAAGTCAATCAATATATTATCCTAAATGGAAGTCGGATCTCTCGACCGCTTTCATCTCTCTCCATCATGAAAGAATTCCCTCGATATGGAGACTTAAAACTTTAATGTTCAATATAACTAGCTTTATTTTATTTAAAAAAAAAGTTGTAACCAATCTCTTAAGTGTCGGCCAGGTCATAGATCTATAATTATTGATAATTATATCGTTTATAGGGACACAAACATCGTCATTAACCTGGAATCGATCATGGAGCCTCCAAGTGTCGAAGGAGTATGTGAAAGTATTTAAGGCTTAACTGTATGTTCTTCAGCAAAGGGAATAATTGAACCGACCAATAAGGGATAGAAACCGGCAACTAATTTAGCCATAATAGAGAATAAACCTTCTTTAAATATAATTATCAAGCGAGGTATATTATACTTTTAAACGAGTTTTAATGTGAAGTGCGTGGGTTTTCCAATTTTCAAACAGCCTACATATTCATTTTCTTAAATCTAATTAAATATTAGATGCGGAGAAGCTTTAAAGAATTGAAAATAGCAGCTTAGAAAATATATCACACGAACCTGAGAGATTATATACCATACCTATAGGTATATATATTTTTTTGGTGAAATTTAAAGTGAGAAGAGAACAACCTAATAAAAAAATTTCAGGTTCTTAAGTGGGAATTAATTTTTGCATTTATAGTTATAATAAGGTAAAGTTTTGGAATTTATTAGTTGAATCCAAACCAAAAGGTATTTCTAGACAAGACTTTAATTTTGTGGTTATTAAAGAATTTAGAAGTCTCAGGTCAAAAATTTGTTTATTTTTAATTATTTTTTAAAAGACGAACATGTAATTTATTAATGTAAACTATTCAGAAAATAATCGCATTTTAATTGAAAAGATTTTCTTTTCCCAAGAATAGCAGAGTTAAAATCAATGAGGTTGACCTCTGCTTGATGAAAATAAACATACACACATATATATGTTTAAGTAAAAACCTAACACTTAGATTTAATTGAAATAAATATACTAAAATCATAAATTTTATATCTAAATAATTTTTTTATTCATTGAATTTTTAAATTTAAAACATTTTTCAAAAATTTCATATTAAATAAATTTTTTCTTTTATTTCAATTAAATGTCCATTCATATTATAATTTGTTGAAGGGCAGAATGACTATAGTCTTTAAGCTTTGTATAAAATGTTTGTTAAATTATATTTAGTAATAAATATCATATTTATAATACTAAAAATAATTTTTTAAAAATTTAATACACTTTTAAAGTAACATTTCTTAAAATTTAACACTCACAGCTATTAAGACTTATGTAATAATTAAAAATGCTTGATAAATAATTTTTTTAAATATAAATTATAGAATATTTTCTTTCTCACTTTCCGTTAAAACTTTTAAAAAATAAGTAAAATAGTTTTAATA
Source organism: Forficula auricularia (assembly GCA_024734495.1). Classification (NCBI taxonomy): domain Eukaryota; kingdom Metazoa; phylum Arthropoda; class Insecta; order Dermaptera; family Forficulidae; genus Forficula; species Forficula auricularia. The sequence goes on from JALMQS010000118.1 coordinate 14,566,397, forward strand.
ATTTCATGATATTTCATGAAGGTTAACCTCAATAAGGATTTTTAAAGATTAGCTAAAGAAAGCTATTATTTTAATTGTTTATTCACAAATTTATTTATTACGGAAATCTATGATTATTTTAGCTTTTAAATATTGTATTTTTTATGAAATTAATTATTTTACGTAAATTCCTATTGCTTATATACACTATTATTGTATCTTAAGTTGTATTTTTGTCCACGGATTGCGCTAAGCTCGGTTGCGGACGGAGCGAATAATAAAAAGCACTTATTAAATCTTAAAATATCTTTCTTAAGATACTTTTTAAGATTTAAATAGGAAAAATATTTTCAACCTGTGTGATGACTGGCCTTATGTGATTGCTAATAATGAATATTAATAAAATGACAAATATGCAAAGAAGGTAATTTGTTTGAGCCCTGAGGAAGTCAACAAAGTTGACGAAACGTTGGTAAAAAATAAAAATTATTTTCATAAGCTATTGTCCTATTTCCCTACAACTACTTATTAATTTAATTGATGGACATAAATAGCCAAAATAATCATACATTTGGGGGACTTATTATCCATATAAATAAAAATGTACTGTTACGCTTAAAGGATACATTTAAGGATCTCCGAAAGTTCTTCACCTATTTCTTTGAAATTTTCACACAACATTCTATCCAAATACACGAGTGTTTTTATAGATATCACACCTGTGGCATCTAAAGAATATTTTTTCGAGGAAACAACGCCAGCGCTTCTCTGGGGGTAAAAACAAACAAACAAGATGGCCGATAATAGCTTTTTGGAAATCTTTCAACTGCCAATATTATTTTGGTTAAGGGAACAATTTTGACAAGTAATATATAATTCATTTACTGTTTTAATACCTATTCTATAATTATTTGCATTTTCAATTTATTTTCAAAACTATTATTATTTTTTAAATATATTTAAAAAATCGGGTTAGCTATTATCAATATAAATTTTAACCATAAAACGAGACGCTCCCCGCCAGGGGCTAGGTGACGCCAGGCCGAAGGCCCAGGCGTCAGCTAGCTAGTTATTATATATATGTGTGTGTGTTAGTCTCCCTCCATGACAAAATTCTGGTTGCGCCACTGAATGGGATTGACCATCAATATTATTATTATCTTAAATATTTTATACATATATGCAATTTTTTATTATTTACAATTTAATTTTTTACAAAATATTTATTATCGGAGACGGATTGACGAAATGAAGATTGGGAAATGAAATAATTATCAGAAAAGAGGTTTTTTTATTTAATTAGTTTTTTCCTCTTATTAAAAACAAGAACTGAAAAGATGATCAAGGACACTCGATGGTGGAGAAGTAATCTCCGGAGTCGAAGCTCAAATACACTGTATACATTAATTCATGTAAAATAATTGGTTTAACAAAATTAAAAAAAAAGACAAAATATTATCTACTCAAAGGGTTAATCAAGGAATCTATAATATTTATCCTTTCTTCCCATAGATTCTCAATAATTCAATTGTGAAATTAATCCAAACATCTTGTGATGCTATCCAATGAACCACCGGTCGAGATGAATGACCTTCAAAATTTAATAAGATTTATTTTAAGAATATGATTAAGAAATAAAGCGAGTAGGTATCGCCCGGAGGATGATGTACCACTCATTATCCGAAGAGCGAGAGAGAATTCCTGACCGAGGCAAAAAAGCAACTCTATTGGTGGCTCTGATTGAGTTTTGAGCCGGGGAATTTGACTAACGATGTTTCTGGTTTCTTGAGAGTGGCCAGAGAGAGATCGAGGGGCCCGGCCAGGTATGCAAATGCAATTCGTGAGGGGGCCACGCCCCCCAAAGGCCCCTTGTCAGTCTGTCAGGAGGCGATTGATAATTCAATGGTTTCATCGGAACATGCCCAGCAAACACTCTCGTATATCTCAATATGGAAAATTATGAATCCAAACATCGCACGTCAGCCCATCGAGGCTCGATTCTATTATATTCAGGATTTTTATGTTCTTAACATTCAATAAATACCCAGACAAAGTTGACAACAATAATTTCAATCAGAGAGTTTGTACATGTTAATATTAGGTAGCTAGAATAAATTTGGAATCTCTTGAGTTGTTTGGTAAAATTATGACCGAGAATGTCATTAAAAATGTCACTTTGGAACTTTACATTTTAATAATTAAATTTTAAACAATAAATATCTGAAAAATAAATAAATAAATGATTAATATTATTTATGAAATTTTGGAAATGATTATTTTTAAGCAATATATTTAGATTTTTTTTTTATTTAATGTCACCGGAACAAAACCCATTTAGCACAGCACATAAGTAATGTGTTAGTAGGGTTAGTGAGGGAGCCGAGTTTTCAGCCGTAGAAATTTTTATTTGCCAGCTAGGATCGAACCCCGGCCCCCCCACTTCAACATCGTCGATAATCGATCGATGCCGAAGCGGAGGCTAATGCCGTTAGATGACCGAGCCAACCGACTCCCCTATTTAGATATTTAAAAACAAAATAATATTTCAAAAAAAAAATATATATTTCTCATATTTTATGATAATTTGGGAGAAAAGCATGAAAGTTTTTTCAAGACTTAGTACGCTTATCCTCTTGCATTATTATAAATCTACTTGATAATAAGTAAAAAAAATTTTTCTAGGTGGGTTTCACAAATAAAACAAATATATGTTTTATTTGTGAAACCCACCTAGAAAAAAATATATTTTACTTATTATCTATTAAATGTTTTGACCAGAACCGACACCAAATTCTTTAAAGATTATAAATCTACTTGATCAATGAAACGCTGAGAAATTAATTAATAAAGTAAAAGGAGTGTAGTTTCACAATGAATCAAATAAAACTCAAAGAGGTTTTTATACAAATTTAATTTATTTTGGATTATTAGTCAATCATCAGGAGTTTACAGATTAAAAACTAATAAATATTTTAGATGTTATATTTTGCGATCGCATTTTTCAAATATAATTAGTTTTTAATCTGTAAACTCCAGATGATGGACTAATAATCCGAAATATATTGAGTTTGTATAAACCTCTTATAGTTTTATTTCATTTTTTACTGTGAAACTACACACGCTTACTTTATTAATTAATATCATTTTTCACATAAAACTTACACCACTTTCCCTAAATAAAAAAAGCTGAGAAATTATATTATTTATTTGTTTATTTTTTTACTACGAATTTTCATTTTTTCATTAGAAGTTTTACTATTAAAAAATGATAAAATTTGAATAATATAATAGGAGATGAGAAATAATTTTACCATTTTATAATTAAACTTCAAACAATAAATATCTGAAAAAAATAATAAATGATTAATATTCTATTTATGAACATTTTGGAAATTATTATTTTTTAGCAACGTATTTAGATATTTAAAAAGGAAATAATATTTCAAAAAAAAAATTATTTCTCATATTTTATGATAATTTTGGGAGAAAAACATGAAAGTTTTTTCACGATTTATCTTCTCTGCAAGTTATTATAAATCTACTTGATCAATGAAACGGCTGAGAAATTATTTTATTTTATTTATTTCTTTGTTTTATTTTTTAATGTGAATTTTCATTTTTTTCATTAGAAGTTTTACTATTAAAAAATGATAAAATTTGGATAATAATATGGGTGATAAAAATAATTTTACATTTTAATAATTAAACTTCAAACAATAAATATCTGAAAAAAATAATAATAAATGATTAATATTATTTATGAAATTTTGGAAATTTTTAATTTTTAAACAATATATTATTTATAATTAAAAAAAGACTGATGATTAAGACGAAGTCTTTGAAACTATAGTCTCAAGCAAATAAATAATATATATACAGATATATATTTCAAAAATATTAATTAATAAATACGCGAGACAATGTTCACAACAATAATTTCAATCAGAGAATTTGTACATGTTAATATTAGGTAGCTAGAAATAAATTTGAATCTCTTGAGTTGGTTGTTAAAATTATGACCGAGAATGTCATTAAAAAAATGTCACTTTGGAATTTTACATTTTAATAATTAAATTTCAAACAATAAATATCTGAAAAAAATAAATAAATGATTAATATTATTTATGAAATTTTGGAAATTATTAATTTTAAGTAATATATTTAGATATTTAAAAACACAAATAATATTTCAAAAAAAAATATTTCTCATATTTTATGATAATATGGCAGAAAAACGGCTTCAGCGAGAACTTTTTGCCACGTCTACCGATTTCGGTGATTCTATTTTCTATCAGGAGGAGTACCTTACGGGTGAGTCCCATCATTAATTTGGTCAAGTGTTGATGATATTCGGTCAAATGACGAAATAACGTAAATCTCTAATTCTTATGAGCAAATAATCAAAATTATAATAAATAAAATCTTTATAAAAAAAATCTTAAAACATTCATTTAAAACCCGCAAACGTTTCGAGAGAATTTCTATATTTATGAATTGAATTTTATTATCATTTTCTGATTCCTTCGCCCGAATCTTTCTCTTACGAGATGCATGCAAGGTATTATCATAAGTCACTATTAATAACATCACTAAAAAGAGGAAAAATAAAAATAATTTTTATGAAAAAAAATAATAAAACCGACTTCAAAAAAATTAAATGCAACAAATAAAATAATAAGAGCTTCAAAAATAAAATAAAATCCACTAAAAGGTATAAAATAATTATCTAATTTAGTTACAACTAAACAGACGAAATTATTAACATGAAATCACTTTTTGAAGTCGGTACCAAACAAACTATATAAGCAAGCTTACGCGATGTTATCTTTATTACACGCCAAACGTACTAAGTAAGTGCGATTCATAAAATGCATATGTTTGGAACCGACTTCAAAAAGTGATTTAATGTAATAATTTCATTGTTTAGTTGTAACTAAATTAGATAATTATTTTATGTCTTTTAGTGGATTTTATTTTATTTTTGAGTTCATATTATTTTAGTTGCTGCATTTAATTTTTTTGAAGTCGGTTTTATTTTTTTTATCAAAATTATTTTCGAAGCTTCTTAATTATTAATTGAATGTAATGGAAGGCAGCCCAGAGGTAGTGAGGAAAGAAAAAATTAACACATATAAAATAAGGTGTAATTTATTGGAATCCTTCCTCCTTTCCTTTTAAACCGACGTTTCGGAGGATTTTTCCCTCCTTCTTCAGGGTTTCAAAGGGTCAATGAATGAAACAAATAAAATGTAATGTATACATTTGTCCATATAAACATCACAATTTTGTTAAGGTGAATGGTGAAGGTTCTTGGAGAAACATATTTAAATAAACTAAAGAAAATTTAAAATATTTTTGTGAAACCTACTTAGAATTTTATATTTTAAAAATTTTTTAAAACAGTTTTTTAAATTTTTTAAATTTCTTTACTTTATATAAACATCTCATTCTTAATTTCTTTTCATAGATTTTACACTCCCATATATTTAGAAATTAATTTAACTTGAATTTATGTATTTTATATAGTTTTCGAAGATTCTTAATTATAAATCAAGTACGTTTGCAGTTATTTGGACAAGAAGGTGTAAATCAAAAAAATGTCATTGATTTTTGCCACGTTTCACCAACTTTATTTTGGCTTCATCATTTAAGTAAATACTATAATTAGTCTTGTCATATGAATAATTCTTTTTTATATAAATTGATCATTGTTTGGAACAGAAAAGAGAAATAATTACAATTGATTTTATTCATAAATATGTGAACATCTTTTATATATTAATATTAATCATATTTTTTTGCAACGAAATTTTCTCTGGAGAGAGACGGACTGGTAGAAATTTTAATTGAAAGTAATGGAAGGCAGCCCAGAGGTAGTGAGGAAAGAAAAAATTAACACATATAAAATAAGGTGTAATTTATTGGAATCTTTCCTCCTTTCCTTTCAAACCGACGTTTCGGAGGATTTTTCCCTCCTTCTTCAGGGTTTCAAAAGGGTCAATGAATGAAACAAATAAAATGTTTCCTTCTTCTCTCCACAGTAGTGTTCAAAAACTTTCTTCATTTTTAACAAAAGGCATAGAAAGTTTTTGAACACTACTGTGGAGAGAAGAAGGAAACATTTTATTTGTTTCATTCATTGACCCTTTAAACCCTGAAGAAGGAGGGAAAAATCCTCCGAAACGTCGGTTTGAGAGAAGGAGGAAAGATTCCAATAAATACACCTTATTTATATGTGTTAATTTTTCTTTCCTCACTACCTCTGGGCTGCCTTCCATTACTTTCAATTAATATTAATCATATTCATTGAGGTATGTAACATGTAATGTTGTTTTGTTGATTTAATCATATAAAAAAAGAAAAGAAGGGAAAAAAGTAAAAAATAATGTGACTTGTTGATTTCTCTGTAATTCTGTTTTTTGTATATTTTTTAGAAGCCTGATGAAACCAAAATAAAGTTGGCGAAACGTCGCAAAAACCAATGACAATTTTTTGATTTTCACCTTCCTGTCCAAATACATGCAAACTTACTTGGTTAATTAAATAATATTGATACTATGGACTTTAATAATTCTTAATTATATTTAAATCATCCAAATACCTGCAAACGTAATTGATTAATTAAATAATATGGATGCTATGGACTTTAATAATTCTTAATTATACTTTAAATCACCTTCCTGAGGAGATTAAAAGTCCAGCCCTTTTCTAATAAATACTAATTAAATATCTAAACAGAAATGACACTGGCTTGAATCGATCCATCCATTCCATTCAATAGGATTGCTCACACACACAAAAAAAAATCAGTTTTTCTATCATCTTTCTTCAATCGCCCTTTTTAGGAGTCACCAGTGATCTTGTAGAATTTAGGTTTTGTGAAAAAAGAGAGCGAGAAAAAAAATCTGAAGCCCCGAATGAATTTAAATGCCTTGACAAAATGTTCCCGTTGTTCCCACTCGGCAGAACAACATTTTGATATATAACCGGGAGGCTTTCCGATGACAAAAGGTGAGGAAACAGACAGCCTGGTCGAAAACGAGGGGAAAAGAAGGTAGGTTCTGCCAGCTGGCTGAAGAGAGAGCAAAGCCAAAACGAAATGCCGCAAACGCTAATTCCTCCATTCAAGGGTACTATTGTGTTCGCTCGGTGTACCAACAAAGTACTAACACCAAATATAACGCCCACCGCACGAAACCCCAATGGAAAGCTCTTTGGGAGAGACGTTTTTTTGGCAATGCTTGGCTTCTGTTGGATAAATAATGACCCCGGCTTGATGTAAGACGCTCATCCTATTCTATAACAGATCTTTCTTTGCGGGCGAAGTAATTTATTTATGTTGTGTGATTTGTAAATGCACCTGGTGTGGTGCCAGGTCATCCTTAAACATCGATTGCTTGCTTGCTTTTACATTCAAATTGAATTCTATTATCAAACCAGATTTGCTATTTTTTCAGCTAGTATTTGTAATGCTCCATTAGGTTTCTATATACTCGGATATTTTTCAATCATTTGTTTGCTTAACTTTAGCACTATTATTGAAAATCCAATTTTAAATTCTCTTCAAGTTAAAAGAATTCTTTTAACCTGTTTTTCTTTAAATAATTTCATAATAAGTGTCAAAATTAACGCCCACCCTATGGGTTTTAAAGATAGTAATGTCAAATGTGAGTAAAATATAGAGAATATTTTTTCATATCCACCCCAAAAAATTCTTCAGTCGACCCCAAAGTCAAAACAGATTTTCACATAAGAAAATATTTAATCTGCATTTTTTCAATTTTTCTTCTACATCAATTAATTGTTTCAAATATTTTATAGTCAAAGAAGAATTCTAAAAGCCATTGTCGCCTGCAACATAGACAACCTATACGACAGCTCGGAATTATTTTCCATACTTTACAAACTTTAAGGTAGTTGTTTCGCGACAATACTAGCAAAAAGTTAATGCTAGAGTATGTAGAACAGACAATAAGGATTCATAGTTCATAAGCCCAAAACTGTTTGCTGTTTATGTACCAATTCTAGCCAATCCCGTGCTCGTTTGACAAATTTGGCACTATTGTAAGATATTGAAGATTTTTATATTAAAATGACAGATAAAATAGATTTTAAATTTCTATAAAAATCGTTTTGTTATTTTTTAACAAATGCAATCAACGCCTACGTTACACTTTATGAAAATTATAATTTTGAAAAATCTAGCGCATGCATCTTTCGCTGGTTAAATAAATGCGCTGTTGCCAAATTGATTTTAGTTTAATTTTTTTATACATTTTTCATTATTTATTCCTTATTATCTCAGAAACTGTGTTGTAACTATGAATCAAAATTGTCTTAAAATATGTATTGGTTATTGTTTAATGTTGGTTTAGTTTTTTATAAAAATGGTAAGAAGGGTTTCTTAATTATAATTAAATATGTATGTAAATTTTCCGATATCCCGTAAAGTGCAATGTTAAAGAGCCTGAAAAACTCGATTTTTGAAATTTAATAACTCCGGAACTGTATTGTGCATAAATTTCGTTTTGCCTCCAATCGATGCAGAAGTATTTAAATAATAATCTGTCTAAATTTCAAAAAAATCCTAAGAAAACGCATTTGGCAGAACAACTACCTGTAAGCCAATTATTGCGTTTTCTTGAACACTCTTGATGCATTAATGAAGCGAATAATGTAAGAGTAAATCCTGACTTATGAGTATAACAAATTTTTCACTCCCTATTGAGTAAAAAATTATTTATCCATGTTTATAAATATATTTTCAAATTTTATCAATTCATTCTCATTAATAAATTTTAGAAATTCATTTAGGTTAAAAATATTAAACACCGATATATTTTCTTTCTTAACCTATGAAAAATTTAACAAATTAATCAACTAATCTTTCAGAAGTCATATTCAAATGAAATAGATATCTAAATACTATAATATAGTTCATTTCCCACAGAAAAGACACGTTCAAACTAATAATATCGATTTTACCAATGACAGAGTTGACTGAAAATGGATTATCACTTTATAAATAGAAACAGATACATGGGACGTCTGCATAGGGGGAGCAATAGGGTGCACATTAGGGTGGTCCTTATTTTGGGTATTTTCGAATTTTTACGCTGACAGAGGCTCACATGGTTCGAAATAAATAAAAAAATATTCCCTAAGTTTCAAGTCTCTATCTCAATTTTAACCTGTGCTGCACAACGATGCAAGTTTCCCAAATAAATAACATTGAATTTTTGGGATTGAACGATCAATTTTGTATTCCGGCCTAAGTAATAGTTTAAAAAATTTGAAACTCTGTAAACTTTATCTTTATAATAGTAGCTATCCCTCAATTTTTAGATATTATAATTTTGGAGTCTATAACTTTTTAACACTACAGATATAGCAGTATTTTATCTAGTTGTAACTCCAAAATTATAATTGCTAAAAATTTATAAAATTTCTGATGGATAGCTAGAAGTATAAGGATAATGTCTTAAGAGTATCAATTTTTTTAAACCATTGCTTTGTTGGCCGGAATAAAAAATTGATAATTCAATGTCAAAACCCCATGATATTTATTTGCGAAACTTGAATCGTTGTGCAGCACTAGGTCAAAATTGAGATAGAGACTTAAAACTTGAGGCATTGAACGATCAGTTTTTTATTCCGACCAAAGTAATAGTTTAAAAAATTTGAAACTCTGTAGACTTTATCCTTATAATAGTAGCTATCGCTTTTTTAGCTATTATAATTTTGGAGTCTATAATTTTTTAACACTAAGATATAGCAGTATTTTATCTAGCTGTAACTCCAAAATTATAATTACTAAAAATTTATGAAAATTCTGATGGATAGCTAGTATTATAAGGATAATGTCTTTAGAGTTTCAAATTTTGTAACCATTGCTTTGTTGACCGGAATAAAAAATTGATATTTCAATGTCAAAAACCCCATGTTATTTAGATGGGAAACTTGCATCGCTGTGCGAACAGGTTAAAATTGAGATAGAGACTTGGAACTTGGAGGATATTTTGAAATTCTACAACAGCCCTGACTTACGGCTCGGCCTCACTAAACTAACACTAAACTATACTTAATGTATCGTAATATGTTTTTTTATTTAAGCACTAGTGTGTTAGTGTATTATACTTGTGAAAAATTCTCAAAAATTAAATATTTAAATAAAAATTTAATAATATTATTATTTGTCCCCAAGCTTTGCCCTACCCTTTGAAATTATTTCTGCAGACGCCTCTGAAATAATACTATGTGATAAACTAGAAAATTCCAATCTCTTTTTACATTTCATCATGAATGGTCCAATCTGAAAGAATTTTCCAAATTATAAATTAGAAATTAATAAAGTAAAGGGAGTGTAGTTTCAGAGGGAATTTTCTTAATTGTATTTTTAATTGTTAGGGCCATCTCAGTTTTGACTTCCGTTCATTTTCCTGTTAGGGCCAGTTCAGTGTCAATGGCTGTAGTTAAAATGGCTTGTGGGGAAATTTTTTTCTTTGGGGCGTATTTTAGATCTTTATTTAGATGTTCTATTTCTTTAGGTTCAAGCTCAAATTAACAACTCTAGTTAATAAAGTAAAGGGTGTGTAATTTCACAGTGAATGAAATAAAACTCAAAGATGTTTATACAAACTCAATATATTTCGGATAATTAGTCCATCATCAGGAGTTTACAGGTTAAAAACCAATATTATTTGAACAGTGATGACAAAATATAACATCCAAATCATACTTACCAATATAACACATAGAAAAACATCAACATTTAACAATTAAATTTAAATTCATTATTGTTAAATGTTGATGTTTTTCTTGTGTAATATTGGTACTTATGATTTGGATGTTATATTTTGTCATCACTGTTCAAATAATGTTAGTTTTTAACCTGTAAGCTCCTGATGATGGACTAATAATCCGAAATATATTGAGTTTGTATAAGCCTCTTTGACTTTTATTTCATTCACTGTGAAACTACACACCCTTTACTTTATTAATTAATATCATGTTTCACCTAAAATCTAAACCACTTTCTCTAAGTAAAATTAACAACTCTAGAATGAAACGTCATCATACCTGTTTTTATTTTATCCTGTTGCTTTGAGGTGGTTTGTGATTTCTTCTTGAGTTGTGTGAGCCTTTTTTGTTTTCTTTCAAAAAGTGTGTGTCGTAACCGAGATGTATCGTTATCTGCTTAATCCTTCATTGCATTTAGGGCTTCTAAATCCAGTTGTTGTTCTAGATGTTGGTGTACTTTTTTTAAATGGAGGTTAAGTGAGTAGCCTCGTCCATAGCATTGTTGAATTTCTCCTCTGATCCAAGAATTCTTCGCTTAGGTGATAGATTGTTGTGCAATCGGTGATTTGGATGTGCATGTGATGGGTATGAATTTGGGGAAGATGTTAAGATTTTTGCAGGTGGTTAAAAACCAAAGGTGGCTGTGGGATTATTCACTGTGAAACTACACTCCCTTTACTTTAATAATTTATATCATGTTTCACCTAAAACCTACACCACTTTCCTTAAGTAAAATTCATAAATTAGATCCACTATGAGCTGAATTCTCGCTTATTTTAGTGCTTTAGAAAACAAACATATTGCTATAATTATATATATACTGGTCATTTACATGCCAAACGAAGAAAAAGAGAAAACAATTATATCTTTTATAATACCTACATAAGTATATTATATGGGTACCCTGATTGATTGACGCTAGAGGCAGATCTATAAAGATTATTTGAAAAATAATTATAAATACTTATTCAAATAAATTTATAATTAGAAATATAACCAGGAATTTATTATTAAAAATAATTGAGCAAGTATTTATTAAAAGAATATAAAATGTCTTAGAGAAATAGATATTAATTGACAAAATATAAAAGAAGAAAAAATTAAAAATGATTAATCTTGAACGTAATATATATAAATAGGCCCGCTCTAGGGGATGCAAATTTTTTAATTTTTTTTTACTTTATTATAATTAATATTTTTTCTTTGTTTACTCAAGAATTGTCTGAAACAAGGATAAAAATCATTTTAAGACATGATATTTTACGGTTGAAACTACCTAGATTAGACATTTTCAACCTATAAAGGGAGTTAACTTTAGTACTTCTTTCGTTTCAGCCATTGTCGCAACAGCTTTCAATCGCTTATTAAGAACTTTTTGTTTTATAAATCTCCTCTTTATAATGTACTTTATCTGAAATTTATATGATAAAATATATACAAGCTCGGACAGTGTTGCCGGAATTGTCAAACGAGTACGAGATTGGCTAGTAGTGGTACATAAACAGCAAAAAGTTTTGGGCTTATGAATTATGAATCATTATTGTCTGTTCTATATACTCTAGCATTAACTTTTTGCTACTATTGTCGCGATACAACTACCTTAATATACTATACTTTTTTACTAAATTTCAGCTTGGATTCTAATTTGATTGTGGCTTACTTATATATAGAACGATAATACTGTTTTTTTTATGATTAAAAAATATTTCAAATTTATATGCAAAACTCATTCAAATATATCCATATATGTATCAAATAGAATTATTTTCGAGTTAATTGATTTTTGCATTTTATTTTATAAACGAAATAATTTCGAGAGATTATATTTGATCGATGATCCTGCGAAGTGAGTAGTAATTATGATGGCAGCGTATCGTAAAGAGCCTTAGCCTTATCCTTACAATCATCGTAATATTAAAGATAAAAATTTATGGAGCCATCAAGATGTTCTATGCCCCTAATGATTCTCCTTCCTTTCCTCAAGGGTTTTAAGAGATACAGATAGATAGATATGTCTAGGAAGATAAGCAAGTCGGAATGAGGAGGAGAGTTTAAGGAAACATAAATAAATTGTAAATGGTAGAGTCAAGTGGATAAACAAAAGGCTACCCTTTCAAGGCATATCCGATGGCTTATACCTAAACGGCAGGTGAAGTTTCTGAACAGCCCTTTAATGAATAAAATTATTAGTTTTCATTAGAGATTTTATTGGCATCATTAAATACTAAAATCAAGCAAATAACAATTTACAATTTAGATCATCATCATCATCATCATCATCATCTAGATCTGTGTTCCACAAAGTGTGTGCTGCGGCACACTGGTGTACCGTGGTCATTAGATGGTTTACCGCGGAAAAATGTCAAGTTTTGTTAATATACCTACACATAGCGAGCAGCTTTATCAACGATTCCTCCAAATTTTGGTCGCCTGTGCTCAGTTAACCAGGCTGACATTTCTCATTAAACATCTTTTCCTATTATATTGATTATAATAATAAATAAATATTGTTTTTTTCTTTGGCATACCTCTAAAATTTCTTGATTTGGTAGGTGTACCTTGAACATAAAAAGTTTGCGAAACACTGATCTACACCATAGGAGTAATCAGTTTCAAGACTGGTTTAACGCAACCACTTTCGACTTTTCCATTGCTAACTCTTTCACTTTTCTGTAAATCCCACTTCCCCTACCCTTCATTATCTAGGGAAATTATTCTAATTAAGCCCTTTTCGCTACCCTCTTCTTTTCTACTACACTTTGAGAAATATTTATCAGCAATCCTCCAAGTCTCAACATGTGTAATGTGTATCTACTATTATCTGAGTTCTTCTCTTCCTCAGATTCTTGTCTTTTCCTTAATTTTATAAAGAATAATTTCATTTGTAATTCATACCATATATTTAGCCTTCATTTTCTGAAGTACGTCATTTCAAAGGCCTCCAGACCTCTTTACTCTGTCTCTCCCATCGTCCAGGTTTTACAACCAGTAAATTAACTTATAACATTATTTTTCTCCTTCTTCTTTTCATGATTGAAGTTTCTACAGAGATGTTAGCTTTTTTGGTTCAACATCTTGAATCAATATCATTTTATATATATATATATATAAAGATATAAAGAGTAGGCTTTAGCTCCCCTTAAAACTCGGGGGCTACTATAAATGAAAATATTTTATTTGTTTGAGATTATATTTTCTAATTATTTTCTGTTCAATCCAAAGCCAGCTGGTGCTGATATATGAGATTCTCTGTGGTCAAATTTCCATTGATTATATATTATTTTTAATTTCTTAATCACTAATTCCATCAATTTGAGAGTTTTAAGTCAAAAAATCAAATATTCCTTAAAGCGTAAATTTCACCAAAAAAATACTCTATCGTTGGTAGGTTCTTAGTGAATTCACTTATTCTGTTGCTAGAATTCTGCTGAGTTCATACTTTCAAGTTCTGTTAATTAATTTCCTGTAGAGTATTATTTTTTTGGATCCTTGTTGGTGTTCAGTTAAATTTCTGCATCGAGACATGATTTGTTTGCTGGTGAAAATCTCTTGCTAATGTGTAATTCATCACGTGACAGGGCCATAAGTCACCTGGTTGAATAGAGTGCACACCGAGACTTCACGAAGGGAGCCCACACGATGCGTGTACATTTCTCCTTAAGTGGATGGATTTATTCACCTGGAAAAAATGGCTACCCTGGATATCATCCGTCATCTTGTCATAACTGATTCAATATCGGTCCACGGGATTTACACGCAGCGAGATTTGCTCTGACAAAGAGATTAGCAAAGACAATTTTCGATTCAACCATTTTGTCTTTAGATTAAATAATTCATAATGGAATTCAAAGTTTTAGTTACAAAAGAGAATTTGGTTGAAGATTGATTTGAAATTGAATAGCTGTTAGCATTTGTTTAGTGAATGAAGAAAAATCATCAAAAATGTGTTACTGACTTCAATTATTTCAATGAATTTAGAAATTACACGACAAAAGCTATACAGTAGATTCTGGGATAGTTGATTTTTTGAGATAGGTATTAAAGAACAGAAAACGTAATTTCGCATAATTGGGAACAAGGACAAAATATTTTAGTTCCGAATTTCCAAATTCACGGGTATGTAGAAATATCTGACTCAAAAATGTTAAAAGATAACCAACATTATGCCAAACTTAGTTCTCCTTAAGTGGATGGATTTATTCACTAGGGAAAAAGGCTACCCTGGATATCATCTGTCATCTTGTCCTAATTGATTCAATATCGGTCCCTTATAACCAAATAATAATAATCGAAATTATAATAAATAAAATCTTTTATATAAAAAAACAATCTTAAAATTTTCATTTAAAACCCGCAAACGTTCAGAGATAATTTCTATAGTTATGAATTGAATTTTATTATCATTTTCTGATTCATTCGCCCGACGCTTTCTCATACGAGATGTATGCAAGGTATTATCTTAACTCACTATTAATAACATCACTAAAAAGAGAAAAATAAAAATAATTTTATATAAAAAAATAAAACCTACTTCAAAAAATTAAATGGAACAAATAAAGTAATAAGAACTCAAAAATCAAATAAAATGCACTAAAAAGTATAAAATAATTATATAATTTACTTACAACGAAACGACGAAATATTTACATGAAATCACTTTTTGAAGTCGGTGCTAAACAAACTATATAAACCAGCTTACCCGCCAAACGTACCAAGTAAGATCCGTCGAGTTGATTCATAAATTGTATATGTTTGGCGCCGACTTCAAAAAGTGATTTCAAGCAAATATTTCGTCGCATTAGTTGTAACTAAATTAGATAATTATTTTAAAACTTTTAGTGCATTTTATTTTATTTATGAGAGTTCTTATTATTTCATTTGTTGCATTTAATTTGTTTAGTCAGTTTTATATACCCTGTGGTCGAAAATGACAAATTTTC
>JALMQS010000118.1:14582215-14614760 GCA_024734495.1 Forficula auricularia
GGTTTGGAGGAGGCAGCTGGATCATCTGCCACCCAAAACAGCGTTCTGGAGAATCGCGCCACTTCAGTTTGACATTTCAGAGACTCGGGTTGTTCCAAAAGCTAAGCAGAGGGCCTCGGAGGGGGATTCGCGAGGGAACAGGATTATGACTGCAGAGGGACAACAGGAGGAGTCTTGTGTTTTGGTCAGTGGCGTGCCGCGGGACTTCTGATAGCCTCTTCTAACCTTGAAATGATTAATTAAATGCTGAGTGACTACATACGGAGACCCACTAGTACATATTATTTATTTGTTTGAGACCCGAGAGTTCTCAAGACTTGCCGTTCACCGTCAGTCTTTCTTCACTATAAATGTTTTTCATGGAGTCATCGGATATGCGATAACTTGTGTCCCAGGTTCTCGTCGCCGCTGGAAGGCTGAGTTCCTAGCCCTCTCCAGCGGTGACGAAGGGAACACCAAGTTTTGAATATCCATATGATATTGACTCCATGAAAAACATTTATAATTGAAGAAATGACTCGATGATGAAGACCAAGTCTTCGAAACTATAGTCTCAAACAAATAAATAATATATATACAGATATATCATCTTGATATTATATGTGTGTATGTTTATTTGCATCAAGCAGAGGACAACCTCTTTGTTTCTTCTTTGTGATTAATAAATATCTAGTATTATCTATTTACGTAGTACACTGTTCTTGACTACATCTAAAAATTAATTTTTGAAATTATATCCTTTAATTTGGGAAATATTTTTAACATATAAAAGGTATGTAAAATTAAAATATTATTTTTTAGAAATAACATTACCATATAGCATAAGTTCTCGTTTTTTATTTTTTAAAATAATTTTACAATTAATATTTCTTTTGATTATACATTTTCTATTGGTTTTATTCATATTCATTATATAAATAAATACAAATCTTATTTAAAAAACAATTAGGTAAGTTAAAAATTTATAATTCCAGCAGAAGACACTCTTTTATTTTCTCCTTCAATTAAGTAAGGTTTATTAAAATGACGTTTATCCAAAAAAATAATGAAAAGAGAAATTCTCCTGGTATTCTAATAAACGTTTCAAATATTTTTACTTTACCATACAGGGTATGGTCAAGTATTGTAATCGTGCATGAAAAAAGTGGGTTTTTTTCATTCTTTTTTTCGAAATATCTCAAAAACGGCTGAAACTATTTCGATTAAAAAAAATTGAGCGAAACCATGGCATTTCGCTCTACAAAAAAGCCCTAATAAGTGAGAACATCGAAAAAATTTTATTTTTCGGGATAATTGTTTTGTCAAAATGTCTGTTAATTAGTTAGTTAGTCTGTGCGTTACCAAATTTTGTGGACGAGCTAGCTCAAAAACTAGTGGGAATATCGAAACCAAATTTCACACGTAGTTTTGGTTCATTGAGATTAAGAGCTGGCTGATTAGATTTTGGGCATATCGACCCAAAATTTAGGGGGGGGGTAAAAATCTAGGCCATTTGAGCAAACTCAACCAAATTTTTGACAAACAACTCAAGCTTGAGTTGCTTTACCAAAAAGAATTTAGTCTTTTTGATTTTAAGTCGATTCTTCTACATTTTCAGTCGATGGTTTCCATTAATAGTCAAAACATCAAAAATGGAATTCAATAAGGTTATTCCTCTAGTATTAGATAAGAATCGATCGTTATTTTTGATTTTAAGTCGTTTCCTCCATGTCTTCAGCAATGGTTACCAATAAAAACCGAAACGTCAAAAATCCTAATGTAGAATTGTTATTCCTCAAGTACTAGATGAGAATCAATCGCTATTTTTGATTTTAAGTCGATTCCTCTATGTCTTCAGCAATGGTTACCAATAAAAACCGAAACGTCAAAAATCCAATATAGAATGATTATTCCTCAAGTACTAGATGAGAATCAATCGCTATTTTTGGTTTAAAGTTGATTTCTCTATGTCTTCAGCAATGGTTACTAATAAAAACCGAAACGTCAAAAATCCAATATAGAATGGATTATTCCTCAAGTACTAGATGAGAATCAATCGCTATTTTTGATTTTAAGTCGATTCCTCCATGTCTTCAGCAATGGTTACTAATAAAAACCGAAACGTCAAAAATCCAATATAGAATGATTATTCCTCAAGTACTAGATGAGAATCAATCGCTATTTTTGGTTTAAAGTCGATTTCTCTATGTCTTCAGCAATGGTTACTAATAAAAACCGAAACGTCAAAAATCCAATATAGAATGATTATTCCTCAAGTACTAGATGAGAATCAATCGCTATTTTTGATTTAAAGTCGATTCCTCTATGTCTTCAGCAATGGTTACTAATAAAAACCGAAACGTCAAAAATCCAATATAGAATGATTATTCCTCAAGTACTAGATGAGAATCAATCGCTATTTTGGTTTAAAGTCGATTTCTCTATGTCTTCAGCAATGGTTACTAATAAAAACCGAAACGTCAAAAATCCAATATAGAATGATTATTCCTCAAGTACTAGATGAGAATCCAATCGCTATTTTTGGTTTAAAGTCGATTTCTCTATGTCTTCAGCAATGGTTACTAATAAAAACCGAAACGTCAAAAATCCAATATAGAATGATTATTCCTCAAGTACTAGATGAGAATCAATCGCTATTTTTGGTTTAAAATCGATTTCTCTATGTCTTCAGCAATGGTTACTAATAAAAACCGAAACGTCAAAAATCCAATATAGAATGATTATTCCTCAAGTACTAGATGAGAATCAATCGCTATTTTTGGTTTAAAATCGATTTCTCTGTCTTCAGCAAAGGTAACGGATAAGAAAACAACGCAGTTGCTATGGTTACTCATAAAAATTCCTCCCAAATTTTTAGCATTTCACAGAGAGAAGCCTATCCATTCTTACTTAAGCAAGGCTAAATGAGCTATATTAAAACTTTCAAATGAATAAATTTTAAAGAATTTAAAAAATTAAAAAGTACCATCTTACTCTAGAGTAAAGTACTTTAAAATATAATTTTACTAAAAACTTTATTTAACCTTTTTTGTGGTCCCCAAGGTACTTAATTAGGATATTAAATTTCATCAAAATTGGTTAAGTCATTTTCAAGATATTTAGAAAAAACTAAAAAGTACTGAAATAAAGTACTAATGTTTGTGGGCCGATATGTACCAAAAACTAATCAGCGCTTCATTTTGTTAAACTAATGGTAGGTTTTCAATTTCATTTCAATCGGTGCAACGGTGTGGAAAAATCGTGGGCCAAAAAAGCGATAACATCCATCCATACATACATCCATCCATACATACATCCGCACGCACTAAATGAAAAAATCGCACTTTTTGGCCTCTCGACGAGACCCCATGTAATTTTTGGCAAAACTGTCACGTGCTAATATTCAACCTAATTGAATACTACAATTTGTGACTTTAATTGAGTCCATGGGTTCCGTAGTCTTTACCTGAGGACCCTTTGAAGCCACGCTTGCCCCGAGAGGATTACAATACTTTACCCATGCTTTGCATTGGATCCAAAATAGTAGCTAAATAAAAAATAAAGGCAAATCTTTTTTAGTTAATTTATCAACGAACTAGTTAATTATAGTTCTTAATTTCAATGTTCTCTATCCGATCGGATATTTTTGTTATATAATATTAAACTATGTATATGTTTATTTGCATAAAACAGAGAATAACCTCATTGATTTACCTTTATGAATCAACGACTATGCTACTATCAGCAAAACAAAATATTTTCAATTAGAAAATCTTTAAAGCAAAGAAAATTTTGAATTTTTTTTTTAAACTTATTATAATTTAAAAAAAGAACCCACAAAATTCTCCCTTAACAAAAAAGAAAATCTTTATTTGTTTACGAGGGGTGAACCGCGACCTAATATGCTATACACCTACTTCCATTTGCACTTCGAAATATTTCCAAGTACTTTCAAATATTTCCAAGTAGTTCCAAATATTTCCAAGTAATTCCGATAATTTCCAAGTAATTCCAAAAATTTCCAAGTACTTTCAAATATTTCCAAGCACTTCCAAATATTCCCAAGTACTTCCAAATATTTCCAAGTAGTTCAAAATATTTCCAAGTAATTCCGAAAATTTCCAAGTAATTCCAAAAATTTCCAAGTGCTTCCAAATATTTCCAAGTACTTTCAATTATTTCCAAGTACTTTAAAATATTTCCAAGTACTTTCAAATATTTCCAAGCACTTCCAGATATTCCCAAGTACTTCCAAACGTTTCCAAGCACTTCCAAATATTTCCAAGTAGTTCCAAATATTTCGGAAGTAATTCTAAAAATTTCAGAGTAATTCCAAATGTTGCCAGTAATTCCAAAAGTTTCCAAGTACTTCCAAATATTTCCAAGTACTTCCAAATATTTCAAAGTACCTACTTCAAATATTTCCAAGTACTTCCAAATATTTCCAAGTACCTACTTCCAAATATTTCCAAGTAATTCCAAAAATTTCCAAGTAATTTCAAATATTTCAAGTACTTCCAAGTACTTCCAAAGAGGTGTACACAATACTTCCAATCGCGAGATCCCCCCTCACGCTTATAAATTAACATCTTTGGCACTCTCAGCGAAAATGTCATTTGTCATTCAGGTCTCCTCTACATCTCCAAAAACTAATACTATATTTACTACTAAGGATGAATCGACCAGTGGCTTCCAAAAGTAAAAGGTGAATTAAAAATAAATAATAGTAATTTAATAAATTATTGTTTTATTTGTGACTGGCAACCTCAAAATTTCAAAAATAATTAATATCTCTTAAAATATAAATTTTTCAATATTCTCTATACAATTTTATTGTAGACCGGAAAGCCGTTAATTTGTTTAATTTTTCAGCGAAATAATTTTAGCAAAATAAAAAATAAACTGCAACGGATCGTTGCTAAACTTTATCCAAATTCATTTGAAATATTAATATGTTTGTTCCTTTATTATTAATCAGATATCACTTGCAATTTGTAGTTCATATTGAAATTAATTCAAAAATAATTCTCATTTAAGAGTCGAGGAACAACCATTCTACATTGGATCTTTGACGTTTCGGTTCTTATTGGCAACCATTGCTGAAGACATAGAGGAATCGACTTAAAATCAAAAATAGCCATCGATTCTCATCTAATACTTGAGGAATAACAATTCTACATTAGGTCTTTGACGTTTCGATTATTATTGGTAACCATTGCTGAAGACATGGAGGAAACGACTTCAAAATCAAAAATAACGATCGATTCTTATCTAATACTAGAGGAATAACCTTATTGAATTCCATTTTTGATGTTTTGACTATTAATGGAAACCTCTACTGAAAATGTAGAAGAATCGACTTAAAATCAAAAAGACTAAATTTTTTATGGCAAACAACTCAAGCTTGAGTTGTTTACCAAAAAAGAATTTAGTCTTTTTGATTTTAAGTCGATTCTTCTACATTTTCAGTAGAGGTTTCCATTAATAGTCAAAACATCAAAAATGGAATTCAATAAGGTTATTCCTCTAGTATTAGATAAGAATCGATCGTTATTTTTGATTTTAAGTCGATTCCTCCATGTCTTCAGCAATGGTTACCAATAATAATCGAAACGTCAAAAACCTAATGTAGAATTGTTATTCCTCAAGTATTAGATGAGAATCAATCGCTATTTTTGATTTTAAGTCGATTCCTCTATGTCTTCAGCAATGGTTACCAATAAAACCGAAACGTCAAAAATCCAATATAGAATGATTATTCCTCAAGTACTAGATGAGAATCAATCGCTATTTTTGGTTTAAAGTTGATTTCTCTATGTCTTCAGGAATGGTTACTAATAAAAACCGAAACGTCAAAAATCCAATATAGAATGGATTATTCCTCAAGTATTAGATGAGAATCAATCGCTATTTTTGATTTTAAGTCGATTCCTCCATGTCTTCAGCAATGGTTACTAATAAAAACCGAAACGTCAAAAATCCAATATAGAATGATTATTCCTCAAGTACTAGATGAGAATCAATCGCTATTTTTGGTTTAAAGTCGATTTCTCTATGTCTTCAGCAATGGTTACTAATAAAAACCGAAACGTCAAAAATCCAATATAGAATGATTATTCCTCAAGTACTAGATGAGAATCAATCGCTATTTTTGGTTTAAAGTCGATTTCTCTATGTCTTCAGCAATGGTTACTAATAAAAACCGAAACGTCAAAAATCCAATATAGAATGATTATTCCTCAAGTACTAGATGAGAATCAATCGCTATTTTTGGTTTAAAATCGATTTCTCTGTCTTCAGCAAAGGTAACGGATAAGAAAACAACGCAGTTGCTATGGTTACTCATAAAAATTCCTCCCAAATTTTTAGCATTTCACAGAGAGAAGCCTATCCATTCTTACTTAAGCAAGGCTAAATGAGCTATATTAAAACTTTCAAATGAATAAATTTTAAAGAATTTAAAAATTAAAAAAGTACCATCTTACTCTAGAGTAAAGTACTTTAAAATATAATTTTACTAAAAACTTTATTTAACCTTTTTTGTGGTCCCCAAGGTACTTAATTAGGATATTAAATTTCATCAAAATTGGTTAAGTCATTTTCAAGATATTTAGAAAAAACTAAAAAGTACTGAAATAAAGTACTAATGTTTGTGGGCCGATATGTACCAAAAACTAATCAGCGCTTCATTTTGTTAAACTAATGGTAGGTTTTCAATTTCATTTCAATCGGTGCAACGGTGTGGAAAAAATCGTGGGCCAAAAAAGCGATAACATACATCCATCCATACATACATCCATCCATACATACATCCATCCGCACGCACTAAATGAAAAAATCGCACTTTTTGGCCTCTCGACGAGACCCCATGTAATTTTTGGCAAAACCGTCACGTGCTAATATTCAACCTAATTGAATACTACAATTTGTGACTTTAATTGAGTCCATGGGTTCCGTAGTCTTTACCTGAGGACCCTTTTGAAGCCACGCTTGCCCCGAGAGCGATTACAATACTTTACCCATGCTTTGCATTGGATAAAGTAAAAAGCTTTTTTCATACACGATTATAATTTTCACCGAACCCCATATGGTAAAGTAATAATAGTTAATATTTATCTGGGCGGGTTAAATAATTTAATGGTAAATTATACTTAAATTTAATTTTATAAAAAAAATTCATAATCAAAAAGAACATTGCAAATAAGATAATCATCATCGAGAGATTAGTCGTTCTTATAACTGTAGTTAGGCACAACCACTCGCCTTTTATTTGACTATACCAGTAGGTACTTTCTTAAACTTTTTGAAGTCGAGGCCCCCTTGGAACCCAAGTCAATACCTAACGGCCCCCCCTATTTTTTTTTTTTTAATTCAAATTGGTTAAAAACCCATTTATAATTTTGAATTTCGCATATTTTTGAGAAAAATTCATTTACAGTGTTAAAAATATCAACACCGTTTGGTAGTACCAGAAAGATTTCTGCAAACAACATATTTGCATGCAGCTGGGAATCATACTGATATTTAATAAAAAAAATTATATGGACATTATTTGTGTTGTTCAGTTGATCGAGCTGAATGGCGAATTTTCTGCTTGTTTTATGCGTAAAAAGCAAGGGATAATCTAATGCGAGAGTCGTGTGGTTCCCACACCAGTTGATTTTTTAAGTCATTTTTGATGATCTATATAAAATATTTGGGAAAATATTTAAATTTTGCAAATGCAAAAAAATAAACCAATTCCTCACCACGAACAGTATTTCTTTTAGAACGTCAGCATTTAAAATACTAATAATTTAATACTACTGAATCTAGTATGCTAAAATTGGACATAATTATCAAAGTTGTTATAGGGAAATAAGGACTATATCTTTTATGCAGATAATTTATATTTTATTGCCAACGTTTCGTCAACTTTCTTGACTTCTTCAGGGCTCTAAAAAATGATAAGGCTTCAATTAATACATATTATAACAATTTCAAATCAAAAACAAAATTGATATCAAAAACCACTTCACTACCAACAAAAGACTAATTAATACACATATAAAACTCATTTTATATAGCAAATAGTTATATATGCAGTGAAATTAACTATTTGGAATGTAAAATGAGTTTTTAATGTATATTAATTCGTCTTTTGTATGTATTGAAGGGGTTTTTTATATCAATTTTGTTTTTGATTTGAAATGATTATAATATGTATTAATTGAAGTGGGTCAGTGGGTAGAGTGTCGGGTAGCTCACTCGAAGATCGCTGGTTCGAGACCGAGTCTCGTCAGATAAATATTTGCAGTCGCCTCCTCTTGGAAAGTAATGGCAACCTACCAAGAGTATAATTGGCTAGTCAACCTCTCCAAATTAGCCGTTCGGAACCGGCGTTAAAAAGTAGGTCCCGTATATCTGTGTAAATCAACTAAACACACTCAGCACAGGTATATGTGGAGAGGAGCCGACACCGGCTTCGGGTATGGCACTCGAAGAAGAAGAAGTATTAATTGAAGTCTTATCATTTTTTAGAGCCCTGAAGAAGTCAACAAAGTTGACGAAACGTTGGCAATAAAATATAAATTATCTGCATAAAAGATATAGTCTTATTTCCCTAAAACAACTTTAATAATTTAATCGATGGACATAAATAATCAAAATAAATGAACATAATCTTGAGGGTTTGGCAGATCCAAAATTAAAAGTTCAGCTGTTCTGAATGGCGTGAAATCAAGGCTCGTTTGCGAAAGTGGTCACCAACATTAAAAGGACCTCAAATAGTACAAGAAAAAAAGTTAATTAATATAAAAAGAAATATAGGGAGTGAGAGGGGGATATCACAGATAAAATCACGAAATGAAATTGTTTATCTCGGACGACGGGCCTCCATTAGAGAAATCTTTTCCTTAAAGGTATTCAATTTAATGGTAATTTGCCATAGAAGCTGTCGGACATTCAAGTCCTTATTAAGGATTCCGAGGAAATTGAATAACTTAAAGATGGTAAGAAAAAAGTAATCTTCAATCGGCAACATCTGCTCCTTGACTCCAAAAATTGCTTCGAAAAAGATCATTCCATAGACCTCGTGATTTTCTTTTAATGGATCTTAATTATTCTTAATTACCAAAGCTAACGATTGGATTCTTTCCATTCTTCAGAGCACTCTCTAGAGGTCTGAACTTTATTTAACATAATCACTTGATTCATTTTAGATATGAATAATGAAAAAAATAGATTAATATTAATTTGCATTATAATAGAGTTAAATTCATGAAACTACAGATACTGGATTTGATTAATTGGTTTTTATTAAATACTAGCTGCTATTTGTTTTTTCTAAAAATTACACTGTTCGACAAAAAATTTCTCCCCGTAAATCTAACAATGAATTGCGGTAGAGTTTTATATGCTGATAATCATGCAATTTCCCAATTTTTAACAACATCTCAGAGTTTTGAGATATTATCGGTCAAAAAGACGAAAAATGCCATTTTGACCTATTTTCGAGTCCCATTAAATATTAAACATTAATATTTGAAATCAAAATATTTTGTTGACTTAATAGAAAACACCTTCCTCTTTGATTTTCAAATTACTATTTGCTTTTACCTCAATTATTACTCGAGTTATATCTAAAAAACTAAAACTACGTGATTTTAAAGGATAATAAACATAGATAAAAACATAATGTTAAGTTTTTAGTATTTTAGCTATAACTCGAGTTCTAATTGAGCTAAAAACAAGTGGTAATTTGAAATCAAAGAGGAAGCAATTTTCTATTTCAAATATTGCTGTGTAATATCTAATGGGACTCGAAAATATGTCAAAATGGCTTTTTTCGTCATTTTGATCTATAATATCTCAAAAACTCTTACGTATTAAACTCTACCGGAATCCATTGTTAAGTTTAGGTGGGGAAATTTTTGTTTAATTTTTTTCGAGCAGTGTTATTTGAAAAAACTAAATTTTTCTAAGTGTTCCACTTTTTTACACCACAGTGTTATATATCGTCTCCCATTCGGTGAGCTCAATAACTATTAGGGAAGGCAAGTTCCCAAAAGTAAAGAAAGAGAGAAAAAATATACAAATACAGTGAAACCTCTCAAATTCGAACTAATTGGGTCTGTAGCATGTTCGGATTTCAATTTCTTCGGATTAGCCGAAAGCAGCTTCGACAATTGAAGATAAGATAAAATTATTAAGTGAATGATCAAGTGATATTTTGTGTGTTTCCATTACACAGGTAGACAAATTTTTTTCCTTGTCCTAAGATTTATTTCCTGATTTTTCTATTCATTGTGGCTCAAAATAAAGACCTATAATATTTCTAAACTCTGACTTGTAAAAAATCGAGAAATTGCATGAAAATCAGCTTATAAAACACTACTGGAATCCATTGTTAGGTTTACGGGTGTAAATTTTTGTCGAGCTGTGTTATTATTTCATTGTTTTTGCAAAGTGATTAACTTAAAGAATTTTAATAAACAGCTTTTACTGTTTTTCAAACCTTGATGACATAAGTATGTAGACACATTTACACTTTGTTAAATATGCTAACTGTACTTCTTTGTTAATTTTTCAACTAATTATGTAAAATAAGGTTATAATGTAGAAAATATACATAATTGTTTTATGACTAAATAAATTAGTTTCTTTTTTTGCGTTCGGATTTCCCGGAATTTCGGATTTGAGAGGTTTTACTGTAATCTTTTTCTCAATTCTACTAGTGATTTATTCTGTCTACTATATACCTATATTTCACACTCAACAGATGTGTGTGTATCTTTTAACTTTTTCCCCGTTGTAACTAATATTTTAAGTAAATTATAACATTATAGTTCGAACTAATTATTTGTAATATAATTTCACCTTTTTTGAACTGCCTAAATGGTTCGTGAAGTTTGGCTATTAAAAAAAAAATAAAAATAAATGTTTTTCTTGTTGTTCTTTTTGTTGTTGCTGGATTAAGAGCTGATTAGATTTTGGAGCATATCGACACAGAATTAAGGGGAGTGGAGGGGGGGGGGGGGGGTTAAAAATTAAAAATCTAGGCCGTTTGAGCAAACTCAACCAAATTTTGTATACATAATCAGTGGGACCCCAGAAGTCTAAAAATGCAAAAAATAACAGCCCGAAATGGGGGGGGGGGTGTAGGGTCAAAAAATTAAAATCTTGGCCATTTACCAAACTCAACCAAATTTTGTATACATAATCACTGGGACACCAGAAGTATAGAAATGCAAAAACTAACCCCCCCCCTACATGATTATAAATAATTTTATGGGCCAGGTTGTATGGTGAAGTCAAGTGGATGGCCACATCAGAAAACGCCAGAATATTTCTCAATTCTACTAGTGATCTATTCTGTCTACTATATACCTATATTTTACACTGAACAGATGTGTGTGTATCTTTTAAATTTTGGTCTGTTGTAAATAATATTTTAAGTAGATTATAACATTATAGTTCGAACTAATTGCCTTTATTAGCATTTGTAATAAAATTTCACCTTTTTTGAAACGCCTAAATGGTTCATGAATTTTGGCTATTAAAAATAATAATAATAAATGTTTTTTCTTGTTGTTGTTTTTGTTGTTGTTGCAAATGTCAAAATAGTTATATGTGAAAAAAACTGAGGGCCCCTCAGGTGATAGAGTGGAGCTAATTTTCAGTTATCCTTGAAGTTCAATTTCTCTCTACCTTCTTCTCTTGTTTGTCATTGTTTCTTGTCCCATCTTCTTCTCCCTGGGGCATTAATTATCAATTTTCCCTTTTGCGGCGAGACACAAACCACAGTCTGTAAAAGTCACAACACGGGGGCGTCGGGCCGGGACTAAAGAGATTTTTTCTCAATGGCTCAAATGGCTACCTTGGAGCTTTCAGTGGTTTAAAAATGTCAAGCAGACCACAATTGGGACCCTCTACGCAAAACGAGATGAACCCTGGCCCGTCAAATGGCCCATTGGCGGTACAGGCTCAAACGAATCTGTGTGGTCCCTTCACCCCCACCTTTTTGTACTTGTATTTATGGGTGATTTATGAACCCTAATACGGACTGTTTTCTGACTCAGGGCTTGTCTCATTCCCGAGTGATATACAATCAAAATTATTGTCTCTCTGAGGTCTTATCCATTAAACGATTAAGATATTCATTTCAATCCTTTTAATTTTACAGCCAATAATAAAAGAACCATTAAAATAAATTACTAACTACACCTTTCGAATTTACATCTATATTGACAATTTCCAAATAAAGTTTTATTTGATTAAGTGCTGGGTTTTCTAGCTCTAGCTAATCTTTGCTGGAAGTCAAAATAAATTTAAGATTTTGGATAAAATTAAAAAGTTTCCTGGCTGAGAGGAGCAGAATTGTTGATCTTATAAGAGGAAACCAAAGAGGGTATTGGTATAATATGTATATATTTACATCTATATAAGTATATAATTTCTATTTATTTGTATAAGCTTATAGTTTTGAAGATTTGGATTTTATCTCCAGTCTTTTTTTTTATAAATACTATAAGTATTTGCTTTTTCTTTAGAGCATAGAGTCTCAATTGAATGTATAATGTACATCCTAGGTATATACTATATATATAGGTCATCCAATAAATCACTACTTGGTTAATCAATGACCTTTGATCTATCTATCCCGGATGTACTATATATATTCATTTGAAACTATGAGTATGCTCACAAGAAAAAAACAAATACAGTAAATTCTTATCCGCGGAAATGAGTGACGCAGCAACCGCGGATAAGACAATTTCTGCGGATAACCCGCAAAATAGTCAAAAGAGGACACAAATCAACACAAGAATGCTTTTTAAAATTGTTTATTTACAATAGAAGGTTTAAAAATTTATTATTCTACAAGTTAAACATATGTGGGTGTGTAGGTACATAGTTACATGGTTTTTAAAGTTTACTTTTGCACAAAATAATCCATCAGCAATTTTTGTTCCTTCGAGATAAAAACACCTCTTTTTCATTTGAGATTGACCACGGATTAGCCCCAAAGCGGATAAATGAAAGTTTATTGTATAATATTTATGAAAGAAAAGATGAAAGCCAAGTCTTCTTGCCTATAGTCTCTAACAAATAAAATTTATAGGTCTATATCGTATATTAACAGGTATTTATTTGCATCAAACAGAGGACACCCTCATTAAATCGATCTTATAGAATTTTTGCTATTTTTGAATCTAGTTATAAGGGCTGGTATATCTCTCTACTGCTTAACTTGATTTTCTTACACTTTCCATTTGGTAACTCCCAAAATAGCTAAAATATTTGTTTTCTTTTTTTAGGTAAGTTTGACTTCAACTTCTCTACATTTCTTTTTAGTTATGTAAGTAAAGAACAACCATATTATTTATTTAATATTTTTTTTCTGAAAGTAACTTAGTGTTCTGAGAAAATTTTGCAATTTTTTATCATGCTTGAAATAAAAGTTTTTGTGGTATACAAAAGTTATTCTTCTTTTTTCTTTTAACAAATATTTATTTATTATAGAATTTAATTTTACAAAAAAACAACTAGAAATATTTCTCATGTACAATATGCCTTAGGTCGAGATTAATGTATTTGAATCATTGAATAGTGGAGCGAGAGTTTTTAGAAGTGATTTTTTCCTCTAAGTGGTATTAGGGGATGATACAAGTCGATTATTCAGTACCGGGCTTTGTTGGGGTTTTGAGCTAACTCAATTTTCTTTTGTTTATTCGTATTTGAAAATGTCTGAAATATTGAAAAAAAGGCTTCGCGTGCCTCCCGAGCATACCGAAAAAATTTGGTAACACACAGACTAACAGACATTTTGACAAAACAATTATTATCTCAAAAAATATAATTTTTTTGATGTTCACTTATTTAGGCTTTTTTGTAGACCGAAATGCCATGGTTTCGCTCAATTTTTTTTTAATCAAAATAGTTTCAGTTTTTTTGAGATATTTCGAAAAAAGAAGGAAGGAAAAAAACCCACTTTTTTCATGCACGATTACATTACTTGACCATACCCTGTATGGTAAAGTAACAGAATAACAAATAAACAGCCTAATTGCGCGTATCACTGGAATACGATACACACGGCCGCTCAAGAATAGAAGTCGTTGAAAGTTCTTTCTAGAACTAAAATTTTTTTATTTTCAAAACGAAGAACTTTATATTTTACGGTTTAGAACTTCCGTTTGAAAATTCAGAAAATAGGATCTTTATCTCTCTCAGTATGGTTATAGATAATTTGGCACATAAGTTTGAATTGAAAAAATAAATATTTCGATCAAGTTTCAACTTTCTGACTTAAGACATTCGATGACAAGAAAAAAAAATCCAAATCACAAAATTTGCGAACAGTATACTCGCATTTACATTTCCTTAAATTTAATTTAAAAATTTGAGTCTCTTATCTATGTGAAAAATGGATGGAAAAATATTTTCAAAAAAAAGAACAACTTCGGGGTTTCATACATGTATTTTAATTATATGAGAATTTATTTATTGACAATTTTATCAAATATCTTAGTAGATTATTATTAGAGACCCAATTTTTATGCAGTAAAAACTGCCAAAATATACCATAAAATATGCAATTAAAAATGCTGAAATATGCAAGTAATCTGCAGAATAAGTTGAAATAGTAAAAGAAGGCAAAATAAATTTTTTTATTCACTAAAAAATTAGAATTGAAGACAAAAATACTATATATTTGAAGGAGTGCTATGAAAATAATAAAATAATAAAGTAAGCTATAGACACCAAGTTTCAAATATGTACTTTTACTGCGAAAAACATTGCACAAAATTCTCATTTCATTTAATATATTAGAAAATATTTAAACTCAAATAAATATTAGAGGGTGCACTTGAATAAAATAAACATAATGAATATAATAATGTTTCAAAAATGTGATCGAAAAAGTACTAAGGGGGGGGGGGAGGGGTAGAATTAAAAGGAACTTAAAACCCCCACTTTTACTTTGGAAGAAATATACTGCAAACTTTTAATCATTTTCGTGTAGAATATAGTATCTAGTACAAGTGAATAATAAGAAAAATTAGTCAGTTGTTTTGTAGCTTGTTTACATCCTTTTTGTAATCCAACCTACTACTTCGTAGTTCAACGCTATACACTTCCAGTCATTGAGGATTATTTAAGTTTTTAATCGAATTTAAATTAGTATCCTCCTGTTTTTTTAATCTTTTTTTCGATCTTTCCCTGAAAAATATATTTTTAAAACCACTCTATTTGGGGCGAAATATGCAATTTTATGCAACATCTTTCAAATATGCAATTTTATGCAATATTACTCAAATATGCAAAAATATGCAGTATAAAATTTAACCAAAGTATCCTAGATGCATGATTCGGATAGATAATTGATTTCCTGGGTCGAACGTGGCAGCAAATAAAATATGCAATTGCATAGGAATCCGGTCTCTAATTATTATGTATATATTATATTTCAGAAGGTTTCGTCCCCTTAGGAGTCAAACCGGAGCGCCAACTTGGTATCCGGCGCTCGGGTTCGACTCCTGAGGGGACGAAACCTTCTGAAATATAATATATACATAATAAATAATATATACATAATAATCTACTAAGATATTTGATAAAATTGTCCTTATTTAAATTCTCATATAATTTAATATTAAAGGTAAGATTTTTCGTGGTGTGATATTTACTATTGAGTTGAACTAGAGGGATGATTTTTTTATTTTTGAATTCCCTAGGGCCTCCCCTTTAAAGTTATGATAAATATGTTAACAAATACGAATGAATCTATTTTCAACCTGTTTGATGTTATCATTTACCAATCCATCTTATCCTGATCCATCAAGGAGGGTGGTATCTCTCGCCCTCTGAACCCTCTTTAGTCTCTCCATCTTTTTCCATGTGGGAGGTATGCGGTCAAGTTCAAAGTGCCGCTTTTAAGTCATAGTCACAATATTGTGAAACGTTGTCAATGTCCCCGTGTGTAAATAGATATCCAAGGTTTTCCTCGACAATAGATGTGCCCCCCGAGGGGCAGGTAGGGGCCCCAAACAGCCAGTGTCACCTACGACTGTGACTAATTGAACTTTGGACATAATAACCAAGCGGCTCGCGTTCTTGATTTCAACCCTCCACACCGGGGGGTTATTATGGAAAAAGTTGTTTTGAAAACACTTTCAAACATTGACAAGAGGGTCAAAAAATCAGGTAATTTTGAAAAAAATTCACTCCTTTGATGGGACACCCACAGCGGAATATCGAATTTAAAGCAACAGATAAAAACACTAGACTACGAATATTTGCAATATAATCATTTTTTTTTTTTTTATTAAAAAATAAAATTCAGCCCATCTTCTAATTTTATTTATTAATGATATCTAGCAAAAATATTTTTAAATTTAATATTTATTTATTATTAAAATCAATATAATATGAAAAATTTAGTTTGTTCATGTCCATTTTAATAGTAAATAATAGATTCACGGGTTTTAATTGTAATATGAAAAGATGTTTAATGAAAAATGTGAGCCTGCTTAAATGAGCTTCTAGCATAACTCTCAGCTATGTGAATTATCTTCACTAAACTTAACATTTTTCCGCGGCACAACAACTAATGACCACTGTACACCAGTGTACCACAACACACATTTTGCGGAATACTGTTCTAGGCAACTCACAAGAGGTTGTTAGTTACTAGATTAATTCCATCTAGTATCTAGTAGATGACAACCTCTTGTGATTTTCTAAAACTGTCTATTAGTTCGATTCGGCCTTCTATAATAATACCCGGGCAAATCTCCGAAATATGAATTTAGGTATCAATGATTTAATGTCCAAAATAGGAATAAAGGAGCTGGTTACAGAAAAACAGAAAAATCATAATATTATTGATCAGGTTAAGAATTGGGCATGCTGCAACGACCTGTCACAGTTGAGAGTAAATTGAAGGAAGATTCGTTTTATGTTCTAAAGTCCCTTGAAATATAAAATTGAATTTTCTTTCAAATGTTTATGTGTCACCAATTTCTGAATAAACCGTTGGACCATTATTTATCTGCCATTGTGGACTAATTGGAAACTATAATAATTTAATATTCGCAGAATGTTTTCTACATTTGATTCAATCGCGAATCTAATGTAGGGAATTTTGTCAAATATTGAGTGAAAATAATATTTGAACTTATATATTTCTAACTTGAAATAATGATATTAAATAAATTATAATTTTTCTCATTAATATATCAAAGAATAATTGATACGTCAACGAGAATTATTTTGACCGCGCTGATTTGAAAAAAGATATTTTTATCTCGCGAGACTACTGCGGATTACGCTATTGGAGTCTGCGGAGTATTAAGTCTGGACCAAGAGAGAAAAAGATGTGATCCACTTAGCTACAATCCAACGTCATTTCGCGTATAGCCCGCTTGACATTCGGATGGATCACCAAGTGAATTTGAAATCTCAGATGTTATATATTCGAAAATATCTTTTTCAAATCAGCGCGGTCAAAATAATTCTCGTTGACGTATTGATATATTGATGAGAAAAATTATAATTTCTTTAATATTCGGATGCAATAAAATTAAAGATATATACATTTTATTCAGAAATTTCCCATATCCTGCCATTTCCAATTTATTCAATGGCAGAAAAATCATGAAATTTTAATTTCCTTAATACTAGATATCTACCTATAACTATATATACTTTTATTTTTCTAAAAATCAATAGACACTGGCGTAACTCGCCAAATTGATTTTAGCCGAGGCCAAATAAAATAAAATAAAATTTGAATGTCCAAAATATAACCGGCAGTTTGGTCAAAGGATGTTCAAATTCCAATCGATCCTCTGAATATTTATTTATAACTTTTTAATCATAAAACTTCCCATCATTTTCCCCAATAGAGTCCTAGTTTTTGTCAAAGAATTTGAAATGGAATGTTAGAATTACGATTTAATTAGTTTCAAGTGTTCACTATAATAAAAACTAAATTTCCATTGGCATAATAATTAAATCATTTGCTTTAACGGAAACAAGCATCATGTTTATCAGGATATACACTAAACAAGTTTTTAGTGATAATTCAATAGCAGTGTCATATTCTACAATTTAAATCAAACTATCTACCCAATTATACATAAGTAAATTATATTATTCACGCCAAATTTCATGATACCTAATTGCAATTAGTTCACTCAAAGGCCTATATTATTGCTATTATTAATAATTAGGAGTTAAATGTTGCTTAGGTTCAAAGACCATAATCATGTTTCCAGTAGTGGGAAGTGGTTTGTAAATCAATACTCACTTGGCAATTATATCTTGGTTTTTACAGATGGATTCAATTCATTTATATCAAAATAATAAGTGAATCAAATATGTTCTAAGAAAAACACATGAGGTTGTCATCTATTAGATCAGAGATTGAATTGATGATTTTTAATTATATGTCAGAAGGGTTATTTTTATCCAGTCGGGAATCGAATATTTCAAGTATTAAAAAAAATCATTCCACCTCGGATCAAATAGATGACAGACAACCTCTTGTGATTTTAGAAATTGAAAGTATATTTCTTTTAAGAATTTGAACTCTTATACAGAATAAAATACGATTAATTAACACTTTTGAATTTTGTGTGGATTCGGGGATAATACTGTCTGTACTTATCAATGGCGGTTGGTGACTTTTCAACAAGGGAATGCTGTCTGTCCAAAAAAGTAGCCTTCATTTTTTGAAATTTTATTTCAATCTTCGCTTTTTTTGCAAATTTCATCGAATACCAACCTAATTCTATTGCTATAAGCAAGCTCTGACTTGTCTATAGTAGCTACTCTTAGTTATTTCCGATCTTATATATTGCGAGTTACTAGAAATTGTATTATTTCTATTTTAATATAATAGTTCCTCAGCGAGATTAATTTTTAATCGACTCAAACTCGTCTGGACTTGTCTTAGACATGCTTGAACTGGAAATTAAACCAGACAGGGACTTCAAACCTTCTATCGGCACCCTTTTCGGAAAAATCAGTCATTCTAATTGCCCCTTGAAACTATGCAACCATTTTATTGCATTTCGAGAACCAATATACTTTTCAAATCAAAAAATGATTTTTATAGAAATATTTGAAAATTTAAATATCCTTCTGAAATTTTGAAGTCGACCTTATTATATATTTATGAAAATACTCTAAATGTTTGAAATTTTAGGGATGCGCCGCATCCACAGCATCCATGGACCGCACGCCACTGGTACATATATATATATTGTATATGATTATATTTTAATGTATAATTTATGTACCTACCTGAATGTGAAAATAGCTATCATAAAAACTATATTTGGATTTATTCTAGTAAATAATAATAATAATAATAGTCCCTTTAACCCACAATATCCAGAAGAACCGAAATGGAAAAACAAAGGAAATATGAGGAACTTGATATTCAATTAAAAAATATCTGGAAGCTCAACAAGGTCACTATATGTTAAACATCCCATAGTTATATCCACGGAAGGGTAGTATCCAAAAACTATACAAGACCATCGAGGAACTCGCCATACCATCCAACATAGTAAGAATTGGTCTTAAGGTAATACTCCTTCAATCCTGCCACATAGTCCGAAAGTTCTGAAAACGGAGTGCAGGCCAGGGTGAATTTCCTTTCGCACCACCCGAGCCTAACCCTCAGAAAGAAAAGAACTACCAGGGTAGGTGAAAGTTTACCAGCACTAGTGCTGAGTAAGGGCCAGTTGTATGTCGGTTTGTAAAGTCTTTGTTAAAGTTGACAAAGGGTAAAACCTTGTGTCCCAGATTGGCCATTCTAAGATTTTACCCTTTGTTAACTTTAACTAAGACTTTACAAACCGACATAAAACTTGCCCTTACTCAGCACTAGTGCTGGTAAACTTTCACCTACCCTGGAAGTTCTTTTCTTTTCTAAGGGCCGGTTGTATGTCGCAAAGTAATGCTTTTTACCACTAACCGAGGGTAGATGGTAAATGGAGGGACTGGGATAGCCAATCAGATGACAGGCACTGACAGTTTCTGGCATCTGATTGGCCATCCCAGTCCCTCCATTTACCATCTACCCTCTTCTAGTGGTAAAAAGCATTTATTTTGCGACATACAACCGGCCCTAAGTGTTAGGCTCGGGCGGTGCGAAAAGGAAATTCACCCTGGCCTGCACTCCGTTTTCAGATAATGTTTCCATTAAGGAACTTGCGGACTATGTGCCAGGTTTGAAGGAGTATTGCCTTCTGACTAATTCTTACTATATTGGATGGTATGGCGAGTTTCACTATGGTCTTGGATAGTTTTTTGGATATTACTCCTTCCTCGGAGATAACTATGGGATGTGGCCCTATGTGTAACAGCTCGGATTATAATAATAATAATAGCTTTTCGATTTCGGCAATTTTGCACTCTGACTTTAGGTGCTTGTTATACATAGCTGTCGTCTTACTGATTCAGCTGTCATTTAAAGGATCCTGGTCCAAAAAAGCTTAAAGATTTATAGTGAGAAAATAACATAAACACGAAACAAAGATTTAATACAAGGTGTACAGAAAATAATTAAATAATAATAAACAATTAGGAGCGATGGTTTTTCGAAATTCAATAAAGTTAACTAGCGGGGTTAAAATCATTTATTTATTCCCCTAATTATAAAGTTTATTCTTTAACAAACTAGGCAATGGGTAAGTAAGTTCTGAAAATGTTTACTTTTCAAAAAAAAATGTATCCTCACTTAATAGGTTGATTAAAACCAATTTCCGTAGAAAAATAAATGATAAATTGACCGAGATTACGGGAACCCTATTTTTTATAATTAGCATTCTTAATAATTGAACTAATTAGTCAATTATCTACAATTTGTCAGATGTTGGTCTTAAAACTGGTTATGAATCAAACATCAATGAATAGATAAACGCACCGAGAGACCTGCTGAATAAAACATTTCAAGGGGAAGGAAGAGTAGGATCAACTTTTTTGTTTAGTTCCCGACCAAATTTTAAAACCTTTTTGGTTTTCATTCGTTCAATTTTTCATAGGCAATGAGCTGATTAATCGCTTTTGAAAAGAAGGGTTTAAAAAATTCAATCGGAAGCCAATTAGAGACTAATCCCTCCCTTCAATTTCCTTAAAACAAATACCCCCGCTTAATGTAATCATTAAAAAGTCTTAATAGATTGTAACTAGATACCCACGTTCATCGAAAGTTTCATTTCATGATGAATTTTTCATATCTTTCAAACAAAATCTGAAAATTGCGGTTTTTGATCGCACCATCTCATTAAGAATAATTGGCCAATAAAGTCGTTGTGTCAACAGGGCGGATGGAATGAATCACTTCAAAACGACCGGATATACAAGAATTACCATCGCGTTCATTAAATAGGGGGCGTACTTTATTGATTTTAAATTTCTTCAAACTTATACTTATTTTTCAAATCTTTTGGGAACTTTAAATTTAATAATATATCAATTTTCAGAGGAAAATGAACAATGATTCTCAGTTTTAAATTGTACGATCAATAGCGAAGTTTCGCTGATTTATTCCAGCTTCTTCGGTCTCAATATAAAAAAACAAATTTAAGATTAACTATTATAATGTAGAAATTGACTTTTAATTTTAATTATTTTAAATCAGTTGAGAGTGTACAGTCAGTTTGTGAAGTTCTATTGCTACTCTGTAGTGGAGATAAATGTAATTAAATCATTATAAATTAATAAAATACAAATCTTGTATTCTTCTTTAAGTGCAATATCAGGTATTCCTGACGTTTCGGCTCCTCTCCACATTGACCTAAGCTGAGTGTGTTTAGCTGTTTTTACACACATTTACGTACCTACTTTTTTACGCCGGTTCCGAACGGATAGTGTTGGAGAGGTTGCTAGGCAATGAAACTCTTGTTAGGTTGCCATTGCTTTCCAAAAGGAGGCGACTGCAAATATCTGATCTGCCGAGACTCAGTCTCGAACCAGCGTACTTCGAGTCGGCGACCCGACACTCTAGCCTTTTTTTGAGTGTTTATTAGCCAAAAAAGATTTATATACATTTTTTACAATAATATCCCTAACACACAGATATGAAATATTATTTTAAGTTTAATCTACATTAAAATTATTGGATAAAAAATACTTGGTAGGTTTCACATTAAGATATAAAAAATAAAACGAATTTATTTTTGGAGAATCTTTAATCTCGATATATATATTTCGGGTGACTAACCAGTTACTTTCTGTTGCTCCTGAAGATGGGTTAGTCACCCGAAATATATATATCGAGATTAAAGATTCTCCAAAAATAAATTCGTTTTATTTTTTATATGTTAATGGGAAACTTACCAATTATTTTTTATTCAATAATTTTAAAAATGTTTCACCAAGTACCTTCACCAAATTCTTTAAAAACTATTAATCTACATTACATGGAATGTATTCGTAGTTATTAATTAATATATTTATTTACTTATTTACATAGATTTTCGTTTTTCCCCTTCTTAGATTAAGGGATAGGGATATAACATTTTTTTGTTTTACAAGGAAATGGCGCTAGGAAAAAAAAACCTTGTTTTTATTATTTCTTTTGGAAATTATTTACCAAAGGGATGAGGGAGAAGGAATTTATACAATAGTATATACAATAACTCGGCCAAGTTTGATATTTTTTTTTGACACTTTAGGCACTGACCCAAAGTCGCCTCTAAAATCTTTTATATGTAAATTAAATATACATATAATATATAATATATTTATAAATTTATCATTATATGTATATAACTAAATGGCAAAGCAAAATCAAGTGACAAAATGTTTAAAAGAAATTTGTCAAGGTGATTAAATAAAATGTTTCGGTTGATTTAAATGAGAATGAGTAATTTGATTGTATATGTTTTTTTATTTAGAGGCTGAAGAAGTTGGAATAAATCATCGTATCGTCGCTATTGATCGTTCAATATAAATCATTGAGTTTCATTGTTACTTTTTATCTGAAAAATTAATATATTTAATACTTATTATGGAACTTAATAATAAAAATGATATTTAAATTTATAGTTCAAATAATTTTAATAAGTAGTTATTTTAAATTATTTAAAGAATTAGAGCACTGGAAGAGCTTGGCCCCCACTAGGAAATGTCGGGCCCGAGAATAAAAATCTGACTCAGGCCCCTTATTATGAATTAGGTATGTGTTTTTTTATCAATTGGAAATAGTTGGTCACCTAGAATGGGTTTTATTTTTTGTTATTTAGCCAATCACTGTGGCGTGGTGCTTGTGTGTTGTTATTTTAATAATAAAAAATATAGTGTACTGGATAAGATCCTAAAAATAAAAACTAAATTAATATAAACTACAATCACATGCATTTTTTACTTTACCATACAGGGTATGGTCAAGTATTGTAATCGTGCATGAAAAAAGTGGGTTTTTTTCCTTCTTTTTTTCGAAATATCTCAAAAACGGCTGAAACTATTTTGATTAAAAAAATTGAGCGAAACCATGGTATTTTGGTCTACAAAAAAGCCCTAATAAGTAAATTATATTTTTTGAGATAATAATTGTTTTGTTAAAATGTCTGTTAGTTAGTTAGTCTGTCTGGTTGTCTGTCTGTTAGTCTGTGCGTTACCAAATTTTTGTGGACGAGCTAGCTCAAAAACTAGTGTGAATATCAAAACCAAATTTCACACGTAGTTTTGGTCCATTGAGATTAAGAGCTGCTTTGATTTTGGTGCATATCGACCCAAAATTAAGAGGGGTGGAGGGGGATTAAAAATTAAAAATCTAGGCCATTTGAGCAAACTCAACCAAATTTTGTATACATAATCAGTGGACCCCCAGAAGTCTAAAAATGCAAAAACTAACCGTCCAAGAGAGGGGGGGGTGTAGGGTAAAAAAATGAAAATCTTGGCCATTTACCAAACTAAATTAAATTTTGTATACATAATCAGTGTGACCCCAGAAGTATAAAAATGCAAAAACTAACCCCTCCCCCTACATGATTATAAATAATTTTAGGGGCAAGGTTGTATGGTAAAGTCAAGTGGATGGCCACATCAGAACACGTCAATTTATTTTACTTAGCAATGATATTAAAGGTAAACGCGAAAACCTATAAATGAAAGCGAACATAATTTTTCAATTAAACTTTATCTCTATTAACAGTACAAGTTTCTATTTGTATCTATTGAAGTATGGTCACGTAGATCTAAAAAAATACTTAATTGTATTAAAAAGCTAAACCTGCTCTAAACTGTACAATTTTGCCACGTTTTTATTAACTCGCTTTCTTGTCTCTGTTCGGTTCAAATTTTGCAATCAATTTTAAACTAACTTCCCAATGAGCTAGAGACTTTAAACTTTAAACTTAGCTAAGAACTGGATGAGAATGCAATATAATTTCGTTTTCTTGACTATCTGTGAGTTTTTTTTGTATGTTAGATACACATTTTGCTATCAATTCAACGCAGCTTGACTGGAACTCCCTTCAGATAGCTTACATATCAATCCCAAAAGCATAGCACTTGCATACCCTATAGGCGTTGCCACGTTTTAAATATTATTTTCGCGCGAGTTTTCGAAATTTTAATATACCATTTTTTTTATGAAAAGGATGAGAGAAGGAGTTACACCAAAAAGGTGCAACCCCTAAAGGCCTCGGTTGGCCCCTCCATCGTGAAAAAGAAGAAGAAAGAAATTTATGGGCTGGGCCGGGCTCGAAGGTATCTGTGGATACGGGTCTCAAATAGCTGAAGGTTATAAGTCATGGGGAAGATGGTTGCAGGGAGCGAGTTCCAGTCTCTGGGGGTCATATGGATAAAATAGTTGGCGAAAGCGCTTGTTCGATTTTTATCCAATTTGACAGCGAAGGGGTACTGAGTGTTCGAAAACCGCGTATTTCTCGTAAAGAGGGCTGTAGGGGGGATAATTGATTTCAGCTCGACTGCACAGACACCGTGATAGTATCTGTAGTACAGGAAAGTGCAGAAACGGTTCTTCGGTGATCCAGGGAGTCGAGTGAGTTGATTAGAGCCGGGTCTCCTATTAGTTTATTTGCTCGCTTCTGAATCGCATCCAGTGTAGCATATATACAAATCGTATTGTTTTCACTCAAATTTTCATTTATTTGTCGTAATTTGAAATGAATGAATCATCGAGTAAAATTACCACGTTTTATTAACTCGTTTTCTTGTCTGTCTGTTTGTTCAGTACAAAAGTAAAGTATTAAAGAAGAGGGGTAATATTATTTTTTTTATTTATTTATTTATTTTATTTATTTATTTATTTATTTGGCTCAGTTTACATACACAGTTTACATATATATTAATACATATTGAACATTAACAATATTTATCAATTAAAATTTGAATCAAAATTCAAATCATGAACACAACTATATGTGTTATATTAAAATGAAATAAAATAAAATTTAACCCTCTGTAAGATTAATCTTGAGTCGAGGGTTAAATTTTAAGATAAATTAACAGAGAAATTCAAAAACATAAATTTAATAAATTACTTTAAATTAAAGATATAAAAGAACAAAGACAAAATAAAAAGTAAAACAACATAAGGTAAAGTAAATCAAAATAAAATAAAATCGTCATACAAATTCACATTCTTAGAAAGCCAGAATTAATTAAAAAACTCTTTATATGTCTAACATTTCTAAATTGATCATAATTATATCTATACTTTATTGCCATTCTCAGGCCAACAATTTGAGCATGTCTCGAGTATAATTCAGTTTTAATCCTGGGCAAAATTATATTTGTTCTGCTAGATATACGTGTGGGGTAATAATGCAAATTGTAATTTGTACAATTTATTCTATATAAATGAATACAAGCATTCAATAGGAATAATTGTTTTAAATTCAGTACCCTAAACTCATCATATAACGCCAGCGTGGCAAATCTTGGATGCTTTTTTAGTATAATCTTAATAACAATATTCTGAGCAACAGAAAGACCCCTTAAAATGAATTCACTTGTATTCCCCCAGACCAAAATCCCATACAACAGCAAAGACTGACACAAGGAGAAGTAGACCATTCTTAGAACTTCATAACTAAGAAAGCCTCTCAGAATCTTAAATTTATAAAAGAGTTTTCTGATACTGCTAGTCAATTTCAAAATATGTGTCTTGAAGCTCATTTTGGAATCGAAAATAATTCCCAGATATTTACATTCATTTACAAACTTCAAGACTTGGCATGAACATTCCTGAGAGACAGTACAATTGATAGAGTGGAGAGTGATGTGAGGTGTGCTCTTGGAGGAGCACTTTCTCTCACCATTCGAGAAGGAAACCAATGAAGTTTTTTGAATGTTTATAGAAAGAAAATTGGTATTAAGATATTTCTTAACCAATCTAAAATCATCAGAAACAGTTTTTGTCAAGTTATTAAAACAGTCGCCCGAAAAGATAAAGGCAGTGTCATCTGCAAAACAAAAGGGTAATCCATTAGTCTTAATAGAAAAAATATTATTTATATATAAAATGAATAGCAAAGGGCCTAATACAGTTCCCTGAGGAATACCAGTGTTCACAGTTGTTAGGTTACTCTTGATTTCATCAATCTTCACAATTTGGGTTCTATTACTGATGTAAGACTTTATCAAATCAAGAGCGATTCCACGAATACCATAATTTTCAATCTTTTTTATTAATAATTTATGACTAATGGAGTCAAATGCTTTTTCTATATCCAAAAACAAACCAAAGACATAATCCCCCCTATCAAGACTTTGACAGATGTGTTTTGAAACATCAAAAAGAGCATGAGATGTAGATATATCAGGCTGGAACCCATATTGTCTTTTGGATATTATAGCATGTTTATTTATAAAGGACATCAATCGGACCTTGATACATTTTTCCAGTATTTTTGACAGAGATAGTGTAAGAGAAATAGGTCTATAATTTCCTAAGGACTTTTTGTCTCCACATTTAAAAAGTGGTAGAACAATTGCACTTTTGAATCCTGAAGGGTATTTACCATGAAGAAAACTCAGATTAAAAATATGCACTATCGGGATCTTAATATAATCTTTCATGTTGATCAGTATTCTATTAGTTATTCCGAATTCGCTA
Organism: Forficula auricularia; assembly: GCA_024734495.1. Classification (NCBI taxonomy): domain Eukaryota; kingdom Metazoa; phylum Arthropoda; class Insecta; order Dermaptera; family Forficulidae; genus Forficula; species Forficula auricularia. The sequence continues at coordinate 14,609,283 of JALMQS010000118.1, forward strand.
TAACTATTGTATTTTTTGAGACCACCCAATAAATCAGAAATCTCATCAATAGTAACTGGATTCAAAAATAGGGAATCCGATATTCTTTCACTTTGTTCAAAAATATAATTATTACTTTCTTCTTCCAAAACAAAATCTCGATCACTAAAAATTTTATCTTTAATTCTATCTCCAACATTTGCAAAATGTGAATTAAAGGTATTTGCAATTTGTAATTTATCACAAATTTCAGATCCATTCTCATCCAGGACACTATATATTTTTTGGACTCTATCATTAACATTTGTTGCTCTCTTAATTATCGACCACATTGATTTCATGTTTCCATGACTATCTATTATTTCCTTTTTATAGAACTGTGATTTAGCAAGAGCTATCACTGAAGTCAAAACATTTCGATATCTGTTGTATTTGACCCTTAATGAAAAATCAAGAGGATTGCCAATTACTTTTTTATAAAGAGCTTGTCTTTTCCTAATTGAAATTAATATACCCTTGGTCACCCAACATTTAATTCTCCTGGATTTATTATTTACTTTCTTTTTATAGGTGGATTTTTCTAGAGACAATGACATGATATTATAAAAATTTTGAAGGGCCAGATCCACATCATTAGACTGAATAACTGATGTCCAATTTTCATTAATCAATTCATTCTTCAGTAATTTCATGTCAGTCACAGTGATAATATTATTTTGTGGATTAATTTCATCTGAGAGTGTACCCATAGATCTATTTATCTCATCAAATTTCTTCAAAAAAGATAAAGAAGAGGAAGTTGCAAAGTGATCCGATATATCAGATACAAAAATAAATCCCAAACAATCAAATTTATTTGATCCCTTGAAAAAAATGTGATCAATACATGATTTAGAATCAGTAGAGATATTTATTCTAGTCGGTCCCGTTATTAACGGGGAGAATCCAAACTCAGAAAGAACATTTATGTATTTATTAGAGTTTTCATCAGGAACCATTGTATTAATATTCAAATCACCACAAATGAAATGATAATTGACACCAGAGCAAAGTAATAAATGATCATACAAGTTTTCAATAAAAACAGAAGTGTCCCTATCGAATGACTTATAAATTGCAGTAAGGGAGAAAACAAATGATGAAGTAGAAAACTGGACAAAAATAGAGTTACATTCATCAATAATGTCAATGTCAACTTTGGATACCTGAATATCATTTAAACAATAAATAGATACTCCTTCAGCTCTATTTTCAGCATTATTAGATGCAAAATTCTGATATCCTGGTAAGTCAAACATTATACTATTGTCATTCCAAGTCTCAGTCAAAACGATCACATGAAATTTTATACTAGAAGAACTCAAATAAGCCATGAACCTATCAAAGTTTCTCTTGATACTCCTAATATTAACATTAATAATATTCAAACCATTCCGATTTATAATAATAGGTTCAGCGTCTTGAATGGTGATATCACATATATTTTCAGTAATTGAACAAGAATCAAGAATATCATCCATCGAAAACATCAAGAAACATAACACAAAAGCATCCAGATTGTTTCAGAAAACTAGATTCAAACAAAAAATAAGATTCCAAGAATAGCCATAATGAGGTTTTTATCTGGTTCTTAAAGTTTGTTTCCCCCTTAAAGTATCAAATATTTATAGAGATTTTATCTTAATTATCAATTTTGATTTGGTGTATCACGAGAATTGATTATACTATACAATATATTATATTTTTACATTAGCGACTTTGCTTGTAGCTTATTGTCAACTTTACAATATATAAATTCGAATGTCTTTTAAGCTAAATAAATTATATTTAAAAAACAATTTTTTTTTAGTTATTTGAATTGACATTTTTAATCTTTCTTTTGCACTCAATTCTTTCACTATCAGTCTTGACGATAGAAATATCATTATAAAAATAATAATGGAAAAAATATAACAGATACAGTAGAAGGAGTAATAAAAGAGAGCCTGAAATTGTGATAGCAAGCGATAACGAGTTCCTTTGAAGGTTTTCAAAGGGAACTAGCAAAAGTTGACCATAGATTGTGTTATGTGCTGTCCGGCCAGATAAAAACAAGGCAAAACGTTGATAAAGGCAAGGCCAGCTGATATCATTGAAATGTAACGACACATTTTCAAAATCACTTCAGGAATCACTGGCGATAAAAGGGTGAACCTATATATAAATAAATATAAAGAAAATTTTGATTCTAACCTTAAGATGGGTATAAATAAAATAAAATAACCTTAAATATATACTCGAATTTATTCCATTTTCCATTAAAATATTGAAACCTTTATGTAGAATTTAAATAATTTTATTTTATTTACACCACTTCTTATTAATTTGTAATAAAGACACTTTCGAGGAATTGCGTCGGGAAGCTTCAATTTGTAAAATACTAATAGTATAGGAGCTAGCATACGTTTTCGAGCGATCATTTTAGGTCAGCTGATTTTTTGATATGTCGTTTCTTTTGCTATTTCGGTTAGGGTCTGGGCCATCTGGCTGGCGGTAGTAGTTGCGTTTACTTCTGCGCATCCAATTTGTACAGGTAATAATACTAACTTTTGAAAGAATTTTAAGAAGGCTAATTTTTAATATTTTATCTTTAGATAGGTTTAACAAACATCCATCTCTTATTGCCAGACGTTTTTATCGTTGCTAATAATGTCCCAGACGCGATTTTTTATTGATTAAAAATCAAAAATTTTAAGTATTTTAGTACGTCAGTCATTTTAATATTATGTTATTTAAGTGTGAAAAAACCTAAAATTAATTTGCCAGACACTTATTCAGTTGTTAAAACAAGAATCAGAACGAGAAAGTTCAGTATAATGCTACTAGTCAGAGATAGACGGTTGCAGAATAGATTGCTGAGAACAAGATAGAAAACCATTACAGAAGTTCAAGTTTCAATGATGAAATTTTAACATGAAAAATAAAATAAAATTAGAATAATACTGAATTAGAAACCCAGAAATTAAAAATGCATTATTAAAGGTTCAAATTTTTTTTTATTTGAAATACTCTGGTCGCCACACGTGAATTACAAAAAATTAAAGTTTTTTCATTCTATAATACTGTCACAAAAGAAGGATGCATCTTCATAATCACCGTCATCGTCGTCACTCTCATTATCAGAATTATTGATATCATCATCTTGGGCATCGTTGTTGTCTTCTAATATTTTATCATCTGTAACAACAACCAAATTAACATTAGTGTGATATTTTTCATTCGTTATATAATATTATAGTTATTATTAATAGATATTCTATTTCATACTTACTTTGTATAATAATATCTGCAACTGATGATGGTAATTGCTCTCCTACAAACCAGACAAAATCGTACCTATCATCGTTGATGGTCCAACCGGAAGCAACTGGGGATAAGGATGTTGGATGTTTTAAGTGAGCATTTCTCCAAAGTTTTGTCACATAGCGAACCCTCAATAAATGCTGTTGCAATTCCGCTTTGCAGGGTGGCAAACTTGATGAGTCGAAGTTTCGAAATTTTTTTCAAAATTTTCATCGGATTTTTTGACTGATAGGTACTTGAGAACAAATGAAATCGGACATCATTGACATTCGAAGAGTGACGAACTCCATACATTTGACAAATAAATTTCTCAAGGGTCACATATGTAGTTTCAAGTACTGCTTCGTCATCCGTAATAATGTTTTCAAAAGCTAATTGGTACTCTTTAGATTTCTCCAACAATTTAAAAGGCCTCACTTTACCTTTTCGTAAGAATGCTGGCGTGTAATCACACCCTGTGATTGCGTGGAAGCATGGTAAAGCTTTAGACAAAGATTCACCAAGGATTTGGTATAATTCATTGACGTTAATGTATCGCTGATTATTTCCTACGCCCATATTCATCCAAATTTTCAAAGAAGCGTCCACATGATCCATATTTCCCAGGAGAATAATTAAGATATCAGAGTCAGAACAGCGTATAACAACTTCTGCGTTAAAATTGACTTGACAAATATGAAAAATAATCCGAGAATCGGCTTCTTCGTGTTCTCCACATGATAATGATTCTTCAGTACTTCTAATAACTATGTTATTTAACACTCTATACGAATAACATTTGTCGAAACTAACGTAAATAGTTTTATTACCTATGAAAGGTAACATGTCATCACTAGCCCAGTGATCAATAAAAAAGTTAACTAGAGCTTTTTTAAATTGTATGTTTTTAAGTTCTGATGCGAAATTATGTGGCCGAATTTGATTAGGCCCGATTGATACTGGGCTGGTCGATTCATCTCGCCTTGAACGTTCGCAATCTTTAATGGAAGGTGAAAAGTATTGATCAAATACAATATCTATACGAGTAGATTTAAATTGCGAGATCGAATTGAGGAATTTTTTTGATATACCATCAAAGGTTTGAGGCACATCTTTCATGAGATGTAACATAAAAATAAAATAAAAAACTTAGAATTATCCCTGGGCTTAGAAATAAAGGAAGAAGTAGAATAAGGTAATGAGGGGGGGGGGGGGTTAAGAACTTGAAAGAAACAATAGTAAAATATTAAAATAGAAATTTTGAGAATGGGAAATGATATTTTTCGGGTTATTTAAATTATAAAATATAATCTATAATAGTATTTTTATTAACTTCTAAATGGTTATTAAGGATGTTACTATTATTTGAAAGGGCTCTTTTAATTTCTGTGGACTCCAAAAGATCCAACCTAAGGCCTTTTCTTTCAAAATGAATAGGAATAGGATTATTAATAGAGGCCGAATGAGTAGAGGAATGTAAATGAATGGCAAAAGCAGAAGAAGTCTCGTTATAAATAAATAAAATTTATAATTCCAGCAGAAGACACACTCTTTTATTGTCTCCTTCAATATATAAAAATTCAGCTACTCTCGGCAAAAACTTTCAATTGAACTCTTTTGTATCCTATTATTATCTATTTTTGGGCCAGGTAGATATTTTATTTTTCATGTTAAAATTTCATCATTGAAACTTGAACTTCTGTAATGGTTTTCTATCTTGTTCTCAGCAATCTATTCTGCAACCGTCTATCTCTGACTAGTGGCATTATACTGAACTTTCTCGTTCTGATTCTTGTTTTAACAACTGAATAAGTGTCTGGCAAATTAATTTTAGGTTTTTTCACACTTAAATAACATAATATTAAAATGACTGACGTACTAAAATACTTAAAATTTTTGATTTTTAATCAATAAAAAATCGCGTCTGGGACATTATTAGCAACGATAAAAACGTCTGGCAATAAGAGATGGATGTTTGTTAAACCTATCTAAAGATAAAATATTAAAAATTAGCCTTCTTAAAATTCTTTCAAAAGTTAGTATTATTACCTGTACAAATTGGATGCGCAGAAGTAAACGCAACTACTACCGCCAGCCAGATGGCCCAGACCCTAACCGAAATAGCAAAAGAAACGACATATCAAAAAATCAGCTAACCTAAAATTCTTGTTTTCCCGA